>JAUZNJ010028927.1:0-15744 GCA_034780135.1 Jordanella pulchra | reverse complement strand
TGAATTTAGTATTAAAGGAATGATGGATGGATATTTGAACTATAACAGATATGTTAGGTAAGGCCCGAGGATAAACAGTAAAGGGTCAAATTTCTAAGCTGCTTCAAAAGAGTCCCACAGACAGAGGCGAGGCCACAGATCCAGAATAGAGAACCGACCCGGACCAGGGGTGGAGAAAAGTTTTGACTTGGATTTTTGGGAAAAAATCTCCAGCATGAGATTTCAGCATGAAAAGACTCTTATGTTTATGCCTAGTAGGACAATTATTTTGCTAATTGAGCCATCTGTTGATTATTTTTTAGATTAATTGATTAATAATCAGATGGTAAGAGGTTCCTGAAAAAAGATTTTTTACACAATTAAACCAGGTGAATGTAAAACTTTTTCCACCTGAGGAGTTCTAGATAGATCATATTGACGGGCGAAAAAGTTGCCTTAATCTTAAATACAAAGGTTTTTTTTTTTTTTTTTTACAATTTCAGTATAAATTCTTTGAGGTTAGGGGTGATCTATCAGCTAAAGGTATGATTTAGAGTCTCTATACTCCAGTTAACGAATAATCGATTACTAAATTAGTTGAAGATTGTTTTAATTATCGATTAATCACGGTTAATCCGATGAATTTTTCCAGACCTAATGCTGAGGTTACCTGTCATCATTTCCGAATCAGTTGGTACTGGATACGTCAAGCCTTTCTTTTCCACTGAAATCCAAAAGTTCAGAGTCTGATCTTCTAAAAATGTCAGAGTTTCAATTCTCTAAATAAACAGCATTAATACCTTGTAGTGTTTAGGCTTGGTGCATTCTCTGACTGTTAAAAAGATGCTAAACGGGATCGTGGGCTTTACACGATCGGTCCTGACTGAAGGCTCACTTTATTGAAATCCTCCTCAAATCTTAATGTTTCTTGTAAAACAAAACTGTAACTAAACAGTAGAAAATACATGGTTTAAAAGAGCTAATAAACTGAAAAATTATATTAAATCATTAGTGGGGATGTTACCAAACAAAAATATCAAACCTGATATCGATATGCAAGAAAATGTTCAAAAGTTGATACCATTTTTGATACCACCAGTATAAATAAAAAAGAATTAAAGGTTTAAAAATTATATATATTTTACGCATAAACTCACCTTTCCAATCTCCACAAGGTTCTTGCTTTCCCAACAGAATCAGAGATGCTAGTTAAATAAGTGTTAAAATAAATATAAAATGAATAATCAAATTATATCACAATGTGACAGTATTTTAAGGTTGTCTGAAGTATAATTCTTTTAATATGCAGTTTATCCACATATAAATGTGCAATTGAAGCGTGTCTTTAATACCAAAGTATTGTTGTATCCAGATGCAGCATTTGAGTTTCAATACCATTCAAAGGATCAATATTTGTGAAGGCTCTAATCTCTAGTAGTCATGCTGAGAAACATTAGAGTAAATTACTACCCCCTGCCTTTGTTTCCCCAGTTTTATTAGCTTTTGTGGGTCATTTCTCTATTGGTGGTCTCTGGTTCAGCTCTCTGGGTGATGCAGGAAAATGATCAAACTAATTTAGTCCTTTTCTCTAATTAGACCCACTAACTGTCCTGTAGCACGACTTGGCAAATGGTTTAAAAAAAAAGAGAAGAAGGTCGTCAGTCTGCCTTGTGGTTCTTTTCAGGTTTTCCCCCTCATGGAAATACATCTGTGGCTGTTTGCAGAAGGAAAGGCGTGTGTTTTGTCAAGGTCAGCAGCAGAGCAGAGCCTCCTGGTTCGTCAGCACCCTGAGTGGCTGCTCGCCTGCCACGCTCTGCATCCAATCACCAGCTTTAATGAGAACCGATGCGGCATCTGTACAGCATGTGTGTTTATGGCCGGCCTGCCCACAGTGCTCATTGTCTCTGCAGAAGACAATCAGTTATAAACAGACAGAAGGGAGTCTAAATTTGGGATGCTTTGCTTCACCTGCAAGGGTTCATGTTGATAATATTAGGGCAATGGGGGAGGGGGCTTTTTAAAGGCTAAATCTATCTGCTGTTGGTGATAGCAAGTAAATTTAAACAGGAAGAAGTGATAATGGGAACCAACTGTTCTTTAACATCCTTTAGTCTGGTGTGAGACTTTTCTCACCTTCTGAAGGTCTCACACCTCCTCAGGTGCAGCTCAGGGTGCAAGTTGACTCTCTGCCTACGGAGCAGCTGGTTGCTGCTACACTGTGGTTTGTTTGCAGGGGGGGGGGACTGTTTGGAACCAATGGGAACAAACAGCTTGAAATGGTTCAGTCGAAGGTACTGTTACTGTGTTGAAACACACCCATCGCTAGTTTATTACGTCACTGTTTATGTTTCAGCAGAGTTCATCTCAGAGGAAATGGTTCAGTAACTAAAGCTGTTTGAATCCTTCCTAGATGGAGATATCTATTTATTAAAGAGATGTAAACATTTCATTATCTATAAAATGCGTGAAAAGATAAAGGAAAAATCAAGTGTTTTTCAGTGTTTTTTGAGCTATGGGAGTATAATTAGTGTTTGAAATGGTTGTAATCAACACTTTGCTGCCTCTATGCTATTATCTAAGGGTTTTTATCCCATTGTTTTTTGTTTTTTTTTGAGGTTTTGAATGTGGTGGATGTAGGAACTGTATTTGGATGTAGCTTGGATGGGAGCTGTCTGTGTTTTCAGTCGCTCTGCTTTGGCTCCACATCTCTTTAACCTCCAAATACCTTCACTTCTTTTTCCAGTTCTCTTAAGGATGCTTTTGGTGCAGATGTTAATCTGTTATTGCTCTTTAAACCGTATAGCTTATTTTCATTGTTTACATAGTTCTTTCCTGACTCCTGTCTGATGTGTCTCCACAGTGGGCTGTCTGCATCCAGGGTCCCCATGCCCTCTCCTCTTATTTCTGCTTGGCTTGCTGAGCCCACGGTTGGGCCTCCTCTGGGGTGCAGCTGAAGAGGACCACAGGGACTGGCCGGTGGTGTCGGAGCCTGCGGTGGTGGAGGTGGGTCGTCACAGGACCCAGGACCCCCCTGACAGCAGGCAGAAGAAAAGCTTGCTCTGTCCTCTGCCACACGAAGATGAACAGACTGAGCTTCCATAACAACAAAACAATGCAGGACCGCCGCTGTGTCTGTGTCTTTTTGCCCAACGATGACACCCTGAATATTATCGTCAATGTGAGTAAATTCATATATTTCTTTTTAATTTACCGATATGAAGACGTGAATCAGCATTAACTGCTTTGATTGTTGCCTCTGATCTCAGTGTTCGTTCTCACTACCTAGACTGCACAATGGATAACTTCTGATTGATTTTAAAAGAATGTTGTTAATAAAACTCAAAACAAATTCAGACCTAAACAGCATGTGTTTTGTTATTGATTTTAGGTGAAGACTCTGTGCCAGGAACTGTTGGTCCAGGTGTGTGACCTCCTCCGGCTGAAGGACTGTCATCTCTTTGGGCTCAGCGTCATTCAGAGTAGGACTTCTTCGCATCTCACATATTTTGATCCATGTTTTTCATGACAGACAGCGTTTAAAAGTCGAGTTAAAAGAAAAACCGAAGCAGGATCCTTTTACTCCTTGCAGCTTTTTATTCATCTGCTCACAGTCTTGCTCTTTCTTGCTGTCTCACAGCTTGAATAAACTAATAAACTCTCTGTAGGACAGGAGGTTCCCAAACATTTTAGCCTGTGACCCCAGAATAACAGTCCCCTTTAAAATGAGATTTAATACCTTAACTTCAACATTTATATGATATTAAATACATTATTTGATTATTAAATTAGGCTTTTATGATTTAATAAACTTTTTATTTATTTTGGACCTATTTATTTCATAAATGACTCACAGACATTTATTTAATTTTGGCCCTTTCTCCCCTTCATACATCAAATCAAATATTTGGTCCCTATGAATGAGTTAGTGGAATAATAAATAGTCGCAACCCGACATCACAAGGATTTTAAATAATAACCATGAAAACGCCGACCTAGTGTCTCTTGAACCCCACTTTAGGAACCTTTGTGTTATAGGGTATATATTAAACACTTTACTAATACAGAAAGAAGCCAACTGGGTTCCTCTATTCATTTATAAGCTTTAATGAAACAGTTTCTAATCAGCATTCGCTTGATATTTTTCATCTTAAATAACAAGTTTGTTTAAGTTGTGTGGAAAAAAGAAAATCTTTAGGATTCACTAAGAACAAGTGAGCAACTTTCCCAGGAAATACTTTCTAACACCTACGTGTTGATCTGGGAACCTGGAGCGACCCTGGAGCTCCCATTGAGCTGCAGGGCTTCAGTTGTTTTTGACAGCGACGGTTCTCAGCGAGAGCGGGGCTGACAGAGTGAGTCACAGAGTCTGAACCGTGGCGAGGAGACAGCTGGTGACAGTTGTAGGCACCGGGCCGTCGGGGGGGGGTCTATTGCAAAAGCAGTGTTTTTTTTACTCAGCATGACTCCTGATGAGCTGATGGTGGCACAGCGGGTCAGTTGAGCAGGAGCCAATGGGTTTGTGGGACATTCTTGGAGTGTTTGTCTGAACGGCATGAAATCCTGAAGGCAAACAGAGGTGTGTCACCCGCGGTCCTCCTGAAGAGAGGGTGCACTCCGGACCTGAGTTCACACATTTGTGTCATTCATGTTTCGAAGGAATTTACTGAAGATAAACAAGCTTTATATCCACTTATGCTGCATGAAAGTAAAAGATTTGTTTCTCTTGTTTCAGGTGGGACTGAGTTTGAATGAGCTTAGTGGTAAAGGCAGTAGAGCTCAAATCAGGTTTTATGGCAGGCATCAAGAGGTACTCAAATGTTTGTAGGTTAAAAATGTAAAAAATGTCTTGAGTTTGAAGATTTCAGGAATAAACTATGCAAAATATATTTTAATGAAACAAAGAAAACAGTTTGATTTTTGCAAAAATGATCCAGTAATGAAAGTTTTCATTCTTATTCCCGTTATATGTGCACTTTTCTACGTTTTTTTTATTTCTATTCTCCATTATATTGCATTTAAGATCAATTAAATCACAGCTTTTATGCCACTATTAGTTCACTTCCTCCTCTACTACACAAAAATAATAACAAAATAAGGCCAGAACTTTATTTAGCATTTAACGTTTAGTTAAATTGTCTTTTTGAATGTTTGGCCTCATGTTTATTTTCCCATTTGTTTCCTCATGGTCCAACACTGTGAAAACGCTGTGAAAGCGTCATTTCCGAAGCAGATATAGATGCAGAGAGAAAGAAAAGAAATAGGAATGAATGCCTGTAAATGGAAATGGAAGCATCTGTGTCTACAGCTGTAAACAAACCGGCATTGTGAGAATAAAAGAGTCCAACCTCTTCCTGGCCCACAGATAATGAACACATCTATATGGCGTTGGATCAGAAGCTGTCCAAATACTGCCCCAAGGAGTGGAAGAAAGAAGCCAGCAAGGTGAGAAACGATGTTCTCAGTGACTATTTGTGACTGATATGTCAGTCGGTTCAGTGTCAAAAAAAGGTATTTTTAACTGTGTGGATGCCGTCCTTGTTTGTTCAGACAAAGACAAACTATACAACCTTAACTTCTGATTTGCAAAACTCATGGGTCATGCGTTCTGTAGGAACTTGATCTGTCAACAAAAAATGTAGAATCTAGTTTGTTTTTCTAGGATTCAAGGTTTCATCAAATCAGTTCAAAGATGTGAATAACTGTTAAATATTCATGTTCTGAAATCAAGGTATCAAGCAGTCGAGTCTGAGGCTCGATTGTTTTACTGATTGTAAGTTTTGGTTATTGATGGGTTTCTCTGTGACCAGATAATCGCAGTAACCATGGTGACCAGTTAACTATCAAAGAGGTGGATTAGCCTGTCCACCATTGAAGTTCTTTAATGAAATACATCAATGTCTGGCCTCACTTTCAACATCTTTTATGTTTAGCTGTGATTGTTGAAGGAAGTGTTTCCTCCTCTGTGTTTCCAGGGTATTGACCAGTTCGGGCCTCCAATGATCATTCACTTCAGAGCTCAGTATTATGTGGAAAATGGGAGATTGATCAGGTTAGTGACGCTTCTAAACATTGTTCTCATTAATCGATGAACAGAGCAATGTCTGGCGCTGACAGTGATTCTCTGTGTGCCGCGCAGCGACCGGGTAGCCAGGTACTACTACTACTGGCACCTGAGGAAACAGGTGCTGCTCTCCCAGTGCATCCAAAGAGAGGAGGCCTACTTCCTCCTGGCAGCCTTCGCGCTCCAGGCCGACCTCGGGAATTTTAAACGCAACAAGCACTTTGGGAAGTACTTTGAGCCCGAAGCCTACTTCCCCCAATGGGTGAGTAGAACCAGATCAGTTCACGTTTCACTTCTTGTGTTTAAATATATGTCGGATCAATAACTCATGTTTTGTTTAGATTGTCTTTATTTTCACTAAATGTAATTCATTAAATTGTTTTTATTACACAACAAAGGCAGTTAAAGGTATTTATAAGGGCTCCCTCAGACAGTGTGGAGGAATAATCCTCCCATAACACAGAAATAAATGAATGAATTAATAAAAATCATTTGTAGAGCAAAAACTAGGTGTGCTGTTAAAAGCAACACAGTGATCAAAATAAAAGATTGACGAATTTATCAATCAGATATACAAATATATTGGTGTTTCATTTCTAGCTGTTTTAATTTATCTCCGTGCCACTGTGCTTCTTTTTATATGAAGCATGCATTCCTAATAATAATGAAAGCTCTGCTGCTCTATAAAAGTCTTTTGCTTTTTAATTGGATTTGAAATAGAAAGGTGGAAGAGAAGAATGGCCCAGGCTTTCCGACCTTCTGAGTTTCTACTTTCTAGAAGCACTTCTCATTGCGTCTACAGCTGCAAGTCTTTCGGATAATAATTCTACCCATTGCTCTTTGTAAAATATCTCAAACGATGCAAAAACTGATCTGAAAAGTAATGAAGAACAAGTTAGGTTTTTGCTTTGAATTTGACCCAGTAAATAGCCATTGAAATAAGTGTTTTTGCTCTTAGAATAAGATAAGATATTATGGACTTCAAATGGGATAATACAACAGTTTTTTCTTCTTTTATACATAAAGCCTCTTATTCCATTTGAAAACTGTCTTACCTGCACAAATCAAAGGAAACTACACTAATTTTGAGTAAATATGAGTTAATTAGATTCCAACTTTTTGAAACAGTTCTAGTTTTAAACATCTAAGCAGGCTTCTTTTTTCTTCAGTTTTAGTTCCTTAATGAATTTAATGATATGTAGAAAAGGTTTTGCTTTTTTATAATATATCAGAAGGGAAAAAAAACAACTGCTGTGTGACCAACTGGGAGTACAGCTTTAGGCTATCAGTGTCCTGACCTCTTAGTCTGAACGGTGTGAAGCAGTCTGTCTATAAACCATGCCAGTAAAACGTGATTTGTTCCAATTATTTAAGCATCCAGCCTCATTTGTAGAGTATTTTTATCCCTAAAAGTTACACAGACGTTTTTTTTTTTTGTTCAAGCTAAGATGGCTATTTTGGTAACATCTCCCCTCTGACGGCCACACCCGTCTGATTGCCCTCTGCTTCCTGTGATTAGGCCCCTGCCTCTTTATCACGGTGCTTACAGGAAATAGTTGGAATCTTAACAATGTACTGTACCCCTGAAGCAAATCTCCTGATTTACTCGCTGCTTATGAAGATTACTTAGTTACAGGACTGCCCAAAAAAGCTTAGCGGGCGTGTTTCCGGTTACTGCTGCTGGCTCATGTTCAGTCTCTCCTCCGGCAGCCCTCACTGCCAGGCGACTCTCTCTGTAATATATGTACCACTGCAGACTGACGGCTCCCTCTGCCTCTCCTCCTGCTCAGGTGATAGCCAAGCGTGGCAGGGAATACATCCTGAGACATATCCCTAACATGCACAAAGACCAGTTTGCACTCACTGCTTCAGAGGCGCACCTCAAGTACATTAAAGAGTGCGCTCAGCTCGACGATGTCACAGTGCACTACTACAGGCTGTACAAGGTGAGAAATTCATCCTTCATTTTGCTGCGTTTTTGTCCATTAATTGGACATTTATTTCATATAATCACAACTTGTTTTACTTATCTGTTTTCTTCTCTCTCAACAGGATAAAAAAGAAGTGGAGGCGTCTCTCACGTTGGGCCTCACTCTGCGTGGAATCCAGATATTTCAGGTACCGATCAGGAGCTGCAGTAGGGATGTCTCTGCTTTTGTCACAACAGTACCTTGCCAAAGTATTCATAGTTCACTGTTGGATGTTTTTCCACATTACAGTCATAAATCTCAAAGTATTTACTGGAATTCAAGACCTCTGGTTTAGATTTAAGCTGAGAAGTGGGGTAGATTTAGCTAAATAATAGGAATCTGTAACAAAAGTGATGTTAAGAAATGCTCTCTATCCAGTTTGACAGATGTTTAGATGTTTTTTCCTAGGAAAAAAATGGCAAAAGTTTGGTTCTCTGGAGTTGACAAATATGGTAGAAACATCATGCAGCTGCAACAGCAGCAAAATGTGGTTCTACAGCAAGGATGAGCAACTCCAGTCCTTGAGGGCTGATGTCCCGCAGCTTGTCTTAGGTCCAGCACACCTGAAACAAGGAGCTAAATCCTCAAGATGCAGGTTGTCCAGATTCCTGGTAATCATCGAATGATTTGATTCAGGTGTTTTCCAACAGGGGCGCATCTTAAAGTGTCGGGAAACCGGCCGTTTAGGAGTGGAGTTACCTGTCCCTGTTCTTTAATGTACCGATCTACATGGCTGAATAAAAAATGCTAGCCTCACTTTTTTGATTTTTGTTTAATTAAAAAAAAAAGAAGAAGCTTTTTATCATTGTCTTTTCACTTCTCATCGCCCCTGTGTGCTTTTTGTCCAACACAAAAAAATCCAGATGAAATACAATGAAGTTTACAGTTGTAACAAAGGAAAATTTGAACACTTTTACAAGGCAGCATATTGTCAGAGAGGAACTTCTTCCACATAGTTGCACCTTCTCAGGTTGCATCGTTGTTTTCCTTATTTCACCTCCTCTTCTTTATTGCAGAACGTCGGCTCTGTGCGGCAGCTTCTGTACGACTTCCCCTGGACCAATGTGGGCAAACTCGTCTTTGTGGTGAGTAGAATGAGGGATGGCAGCAGGTAGTTCAAAGGGACACTGATAAAAAAAAAAAAAAAAACTCTGCGTCCCCTGGGCTAATCGCAGTCTGTGTGGAAAGCAAACTCTAGCTCAGGATTGTGGAAATTTTTACACAATATTTGGTTTCCCCAAAAACTATTGCTTTATCTGAGCCGCCAAGTCCTCTGGAACTAATCAGGGGTGTTTCAAAGACTTTCCTCAGTCACACACAAACACACCCAGAGCTCCGTTTACTACATACATATTTTAACGTGATCAGCAGCAACAATTTCTGCCTCTTGCCTCATTGATTTTTGTTTTATTTGCCCTGTGCCCATTACTTGTTAAATCTCCACATCTCTGCTCTGAGTCAGCTCGTCGTTAAGCTGAGCGCAGCAGCCGCCTCATCCTATAAGGTTAGCGTTATCAAAGAGAGCCAGAGAAGCTCGCTATATATCTGTTTCCCTCTGAGGACCTCATCGTTCCTGCCAGCTCGCTGTTAATCACCATCCAGAGAGCTTGTCCCCACAGAGGCACAAAGATGCTGCTTGTTTTAAAATGAGGGGAAATTAAAAGCCTGCAAGGTATATTTTGTTTCTTAGGTTTTATTTTCAAAACTTAAATGTCTGGATGCATAATTGTGTTTAAGTTTGTTTTGCTTTTTTGCAAAAGAACAAGCAAAGTGTTCTAAATGCAGTCATCCAGTTTCCACTCGTTTTTGTTGTTTGGATGGTTCCTCTCGGCCTCCTGTCTGGAGCAGCGTGAAAGCAGGCAGCGGCGCGGCTGCGGTTTCACCGAGGACCCGAACGGTTTCTAACCGCCCTGTCAGGAAGCTCTCAGCTTCACCCCACCCATGAGTTACGTCACCCAGCAGAGCCACCGTCAGCGGGCGGGTCTGAGGGGAGAGCGAGGAGAGGGACAATGAACACCAGATGTTGTGATGGTTTGAGGGAAGGATTCTAGATTCTGGTCTTTGGCTTTTAAAATGAACTTTGGTGTCAAACCTTGCAGTAAGGTGGGGTTTGTTTTAGGCTGACTGATTTATTTCCCTGACTGCATCTTATGAGTTCAGTTACTTTCCTCTGAGACTAAGCAGGATTGGGTTTAACCTTGTAGTGAGGCTTCGATATCTGGCACACTAATATAGGATCTGTTTATTAACGCAGAAAGAAACTAGTTCAGGCTATAACTGGTTCATATATACAGTATTTAAATATTTAATTAATTATGTCGGTCTGATAAAGTTGGTCTTTAGGTTTATTATGTAGAATAATATTAATAATATTAACTTGAATTTATTTTGTTGGGATGACAAACTCTGGACATTAAAAGACAAAACACGAATTGCAGTGTAAAATAGTTTGTTAATTTTCTCCAATCAAACTGAATTTTACTTACCGGCTTCATTCTTTTGTGAAACACTTTGAAATGACATAAATCTGTAGAATTCGCTGGAAGTGAAAAAGCTAAAACAAGGAAAGAGCAAAAAATAGAGACAATGAAAAAATTTCAAATCATTAAAACAATGAAAATAGAGTAAAAGGAACAAAAGGAGACGGATTCAAAGAGTCTCTAATACACACATGCATCCCAACCAGTGTTGACTAATGTCTCCTCTCTACGTTTCTAACAAGGTTGAGGTTTGAAGCTGTTTAACAAATCCATCCCAAAACCAGTTCTGAAGGGTTTGGGATCTCTGTTTATTTTTTTATTATTTTAAATCATCTAGTTGTTATTTTGAGGTAAACCGGTTCTAATATATTGTTTTTCCATCCATTTTATGCTCCCTCTGCTTGATACTTTGACCATCATGCATGACGGGAACATTTTAAAGGCCTCACGAGGTTGTAGATGTCGGCTTCTTCAAATGTCCATTTTAAAGCCAGTTTTCTGTCTATAGTTTGGTTAAAGTTTGGTCCAAAACTTCTGATAGCCTTCTGAAGCCAATCGGGAATCTTAATTGAGTTTCCGTTTTGCTGTCAGGGTTATTGATGTTTTTCACAAACTGGGGGGATTAATGAAGGCCGTCCAGCACCGGTTCTGGTATGCAGACTCACAATAAGCCTCTGGAACGGCCACAGGTTCAATGCTAATACATTTCTATGAGGAGTGCTAACAAACTGGGGCTGTTAAAAAAAAACTGTTTCCTTAAAATACAAAATTGGATTTTTGTGGTGTGTTTGAAATTTGGCTGCATCCTTAAAAAAAAGGATAAGCAAAGCTTAGCTTAGTTTTGCGGTCAGCAATCGGCTGTAAAAGGGCGAACCCCATGAGAAAAGTTTAGAGGTGTATACAGTGAACAGTCACACATACAGATGTACAGAAAGCACATGTATCCTGCCAACAAGTCCTCTCCTTGGGAAACCATCAAAAATGTAGAAAAATGCTGCTTCTGCATGAGGAAAATAAAGAACAGATTGATAATCTCACTACTGCATTCCAATGTCTCTTTCTGGCCATTTACCCTTTTTCTTCTCCCTCCCTTTCCTTTGTACTTTTTCAGGGGAAAAAGTTTGAAATCCTTCCCGACGGTCTGCCCTCCGCTCGTAAACTCATCTACTACACAGGCTGCCCCACGCGCTCTCGCCACCTCCTGCAGCTGCTCAGCAACAGCCACCGGCTCTACATGAACCTACAGCCGGTTCTCAAGCAAGTCCGCCGTCTGGAGGAAAACGAAGGTCATTTCAAGCCCTTGTTGTTCATTTGCATTCAGTGCTAAGCAGAAATATTCACACCCCCTTAAACCTTTAACTGGCTTTATTTGGATTTCAATCGAACGACTAAAACCAATTCCATGATGCTGCCTCCACCGTGTTTCACTGTAGTCACGTCATGTTCAGACAGAGATGCAGTGCTAGATTTTTGTCACATGGCTCCACATGCTGACTGTTTCCTCTACATGTCTTATGATAAGCTGCATCTGGGACTCCTGAGGTTCTATTCAACGGTCGAGATCTGGAGAGTCCATGCGTAACTTTTGCACTGTCAACCAAATCAATATTTTATGTAGGAAGTTTGTAACTAATGCAAAAAGTTGAAAAGAAACATCAGAGTATCATAAATAAATTAGCAGTTTTTTTGCAACTTATTTTAGGAAGGGATTAGTAAATTCTCGTAAACACTTGCAAATGTTTCATAAGCCCCTAAAGGATCTCTGTCTGGGTCAATAAGCCTCACAGTTAAAGAGAGGAACGCTGACTGGATAGGAGACAGACATCATCAGGAGGTAAACCAAGCTGGTTGTACACAGAGTGCAGTGTCCAAGCATGCTTATGGAAAATTAAGTGGAGGGAAAAAGAAGCAACGTAGATAACAGCAGCCTTTTAGGATTGTTTAGTAATTTTGGTTCAAGAATATGAGGAACGAGTGGACTGAGGCTGGAGTCAGAGCATCAGTCACACATGAGCTACAAGCGTCTTCCCTGGGCGAAGGAGAACTAAACTGTTGCTTAGTGGTCCAAACTTATCTTAGATTAGATTAGCATTTCCTTTGGAAACATAAGCCCCTAAAATCTGGGAGAGTGTCTCAGTTAATGCAGCCATTTTACCAGTAAAGGTCTGAGGTCTTCGTGCTTCACTGCTGACAGGTTTTCTGGGGATGCTGATTTCATTTCAATCTGCTAAAGATACCAGAAGCTGGTTCAGTGACCAAGGTGCTACTTTGTTTGGTTGGTCAGCAAAATGTCCGGACCTGAACCCAATAGAGAATCTATAGAATCAAGAGGGAGAGGAGGGACACCTGAATGCACCACGCAGGTGACCTGAAGGTAGCTTCGTTGAGGCCTCAGCAGAAGCACAGGCTGATTGGCTCCACGACACATTGATGCATTAACTGATGCAAAACGAGCTACTGAGTGCAGAGAAACGAACATACTTTGCCGAAAAGCCTGACAGATGTGTTAAAAACGTCCTATTTTTGTTGATCTATTCTTATATCCAGACTTTTAAGACACTCAATTTAAGGTTTTCATTCCCTGTAAACTTTAAACAAGAAAAAAAAAACAAGAAATACAAAGCTTGAAATTGTAATAAATCTAATAATATCATAAATGTAGCTTTCTAAATAAGTGACAGCATCTTATGTCCTGTTATGCAGAAAGATGAAGCACCACCAGTGGTTTTGATCAGTTTGATGCCCCTTTTCCTAACCTATGTTCCCCTTAAGAACTACAAATAAATGTTCTTTGTTGATATGTCTTCAGAGAAGAAACAGTACCGGGAGTCGTACATCAGCGATGCTCTGGAGCTGGACATGGAGCAGCTGGACAAGCGATCCAGAGCAAGCGGCAGCAGTGCGGGCAGCATGTCCCACCACAATCGACTGTCACGCCACTCCACAACCAGCCACGGCTCCTCGCACACGTCTGGCATTGAAACGGATAGCTTCAGAGCCCCCGGTCAGGCCCCTCACAGACCCCTACGAACTTGCAGCTCATCAACCACCAGCCATGGGAGCTCCCACACCTCCGGCATTGAAAGCAGTGGCAAAGAGCGCATCCTGGATGATGATGGTAAGACTAGATGGAGAAAGGAAACGTAAATACGTTTATTAATGGGACCAGTTTAATTAACTATTAGTGTTATATCAGATACACTAGGCAGCCCTAGTTTAATTCAATTCAACTTATTTATATGGTGGCAATTAACAACACATTGCATCTCAGGGCACTTTACATAGAATTTAATTTATTGAATTCTTAAAGATAATGTTTCTTTTATCATTTTATATTCAAATTGTACTTTTATTAATTTATTTATGAAAATTACTTTTCTTATTATCGTCTTTATGTTTTTTTGTTATCTGGTTTTTCTTTGGTGTGGGGTACAGTTTTTCAACTAATGCTTATAAAATAGACATCAAAGCGTGAGACTCTGACATTGTTCCGTTTCTACAGAGATTGAGATGCTGGTTGATGACCCCAAAGACTACGAGGAGCTACATGAGATGGCTTTAGATCAGGAGCTATGCATCCACATCACAGAGGACATGCTCACCATGTCACCTGATCAGACCAATGGATATTCAGGTATAGTTTGTCAGGTCCCCGTTTCCCTTGACAGCCTCTACAGTCTGACTCCTCCTCTAAACATACATACCCGACAATTTATAAAAAGCAACAATTCAAACATGTTTTCATGTCTGCAAGAAAGGAATTTGATCTGGAATTTTAGTTTTATGTTCAGTTCAAGACGATTTGCTCTAAAAGGTTTGTTTTTTTGCTTCCTTTCAAGGTCTGATAGTAAAAGACATTAGTTCGTCCACTTCCAGCTCCTCAGAAACTGTTGTCAAGATGAGAGGACAGAGCATCGAGTCGCTGCCACAGGTAACGCCAACCTACTCGACCGATATGCAACAAACCCAATGTTTTCATGTAGCAACCAGTTCATGCCTGGAAGATGTAAACTTTCAGTCAGTGTGGCAGATTTAGGCTACGTCAACACAGTTATCTGCATAGAAAAAGTTTCTGTGTTGATGACACAATACTGATTTGATGTCATTTTTAATGGAAATCGTGCAGCAGGACATACCAGGTGGTTCAGAATAAGGTTGAGCGATTAGATGAATCTATCGACGATGGGCTCAGGCCTTCAACGATCGGGATTTTTTTCCTTTCTTTTTTGGACCCACGGGTTAAGATGCAGCCCCCAACGAAAAAAACAACAAAAAATGCTGTTTTGTTTGTTTTTTTCAACAGCTTCTTTTACTGATTTGATTTTAACACAACAAATACAAAATTAAAGAACATAAAAAGAAAAAAAAAGAAAATTCTCACCTGTAGTTAAGCTTTCCTTTAAAAAAAATGAAGATAAACAAATTAATAATGGTCAAGAAGCTATAATGTCTCACAGTGTAGTCAAAACAACTGGAAAACAAGAAACTATTCCCACTGGATGAAATGTTTACCTTTTTGACAAGAAAACAAACATGTTTAACTAATTGGGTTCTAGTCCAGTATTTTACTGGTGTTTAACATCGTTACAAAAAGTTTCAAATAAATCCTCCCCCACTGTTACATGAAATCATCTACTGTATTCTTAAAGGTATAGCTATCAGCTCCGCCCATCCTTTATTGCTACGGTTGTCAGATCTGACTGTTTCCAGCCCCAAAACAATATAAAACTCTCCCACACCAATAAAAAAAAAACACAGCTTAAATTCCTCTGAAACTTCTGTCAAAACCACAAACCTATAAAACACAGAATACAGAGCCATGTTATTATCATGAAGTTAGGCTTCGCTTTGGTTTTACAGAAGCTAATAACAGTTAGCTTTGGGTCATCATGTGGGACAACAGCGATCTATGAGGAGCCGGTTTCAAATGTTTTCCTGCCTCCTTCGTCAGGATGGAAAAACGAACCTACTCAGAATCTGGTCTTATACGCTCCAATCCAGCTTTATCTGGACGGAGCCTTACTTCATTCAAAGGCGTCAGAGTTTTGCATCACAGACTCGCAGTGGTGGTGCACAGCTGGCTGATGATACTTGGGGGCTGATCTAGAAGCAGCTCGGAAAAGCCTTAAAATGTCAGAAAAGACTTCCTTCCTTCCTTCCTTCCTTCCGTCCCTCCTTCCTTCCTTCCTTCCTTCCTTCCTTCCCTCCTTCCTTCCTTCCTTCCTTCCTTCCCTCCTTCCTTCCTTCCCTCCTT
>JAUZNJ010028926.1:0-15744 GCA_034780135.1 Jordanella pulchra | reverse complement strand
ACAATTTGTCCTCTTTTGAACTCTGGTATGTCACCCATAATGTTGTGTGCATTGCAATATTTTGAGCAAAGCTGTGCCCTTACCCTGCTAATTGGACCTTCACACTCTGCTCTTATTAGTTCAACACTAAAATGAGGGATGTTTCCGTTTCATTGTCCAACCCCTGTATATAAAATGGATCTGAATGAATCTACCAGTGTTTTCTATTTACTTACAAGCTAATATTAGCCGTGCAGAACAGTTAACTGCTATAGGAATGCAAAAATGTAGCAGTTTCATATTCATGGACTAGTAACTCAAAAGTAGAAGGAATTTTTTATGTTTTTATGCTTCCTGTTTGTTGGGAAACATAATTAAAGATCACGGCTAAAACTTTTTCATCAAAGTAATCAACTTAAGGAAGCAAAGGGGCTCAGAGGTCCAACAAAAGTAGCTAATACTAACCAAAGGTTAGCATGAGCGGATCTGGCAACCAGTTATACGAACAGTACAGATCAAGATTTGGCAAGTTCGAGTGCGCCTCCTACTGGTCTGGAGTAAACTTGCAGCTTTCACTTTTAAGCAAATTTTGGCTTGCTTTATTTAAAAGCTAAATAAATAAAGTTTACGTTAAAAATTTTGTTTAAAAATGTATACAGATTAAAAATGCTGTGCAAGTTTGTCAAGATCATATATAATCCTCTGAGATTCACGCTGTGTATTCATGTAAGCTGCTTCTATTGGTGAAGAATCTTAATTTTCAAAACCAATAACAAACACATAAAATATATTGTTGATGTTTTAAAGAGATTCCCACATCCCACAGTCTCTGAAAGAAGCTGAGAATAGGTTGCCCAACCGCTGTGTTCAGCTGTCAGTCATGATTCTACACCTTCATTATCTGAGGCCCCGCCCCCACACTAAAACATCCCCCCAAAACATCTAAAAGTTTGAAAAAAAACAAATAGAATCTGAAAGTATGTTTTCTTTTGAGCAAACCTTTTTTTCAGGTATTCTTATCTTTTTTTTTTCCAAAAAACCTTTTATTTTTCCAGGTAAATTTTTTTAAACAAACTTTACAACCCCAGTTTAGCTCCACAGAATCCCCACAATTGGTATCGTAGTCCTGCTTAAAATCGATTACAACAACAACAACAAAAAAAACCCAACAAAATAAAGCCTGATTACATTATTTTCATCTTCTTATGCTTTTCTTATATGACAGAAAAAATAATAATAATTAAAGTGAGTAGGATAAGTCTGTCTCATTAAAATAAGGGGCAGGCTTGGCTAAAATATGTCATGTCACTGAAGCAAATGTTCTCAGCATTCTAAAACACATGTAGTGATGTTTTAGGAAGTGTGAACAAATTTAATGAGCATCCATTAAAAGCTGGACACACCTTTCCCTGTAATCCCTTACCAGCGAAACCCCCCACTCCCAAACACCTATTCGCCGCCTGCTCTGCTTTACCTCCACTCTACCCAAAGGCAAACCCAGGGGGCGCAATTATTCCAACCTTTGCTCAGCCAAGTAAAAGAAATTAGCCTCTTCTGCTGAACCAGGCCTTCTAACCTTCACCAGGACCTCAGGCTGCCTCACCAACTACTCTGACCCCCTGTGACTATCCTCTCCAGACCTTGTGTTTTCCATACATATGAGCCGGACCTAGCCGGAGCCACTCTCAGGTGCCATATAGGCTCTCCTGCAGTGGGTATGTAAGCCAGGAAGCCTGGAGGTAATGAAAAGACCAACACCCACACACCTCCACCATTAGGTGGGAGGAAGTGGGAGACCTCGGGCCAATGATGCGCTTTGGCAACAATCAAAAATGAGGTCTAAAATCAGAGTGAACAGTTCAGCAGGACAACAAAAAGGAGACTATTACCTCTGAAATGAGGAACATTTTAAGTTAAGACTTTAAATTTAAACACCCCTAAAGGGATCCAATACATCTGTTATTAGGATCTGCTGCTTTACTTACTTGTTACTCTATTTTACATTGAAATCATTCAATGCTATTTGAGAAGTCACCCTTTAACCTTGTCTTTGCCCTCTTTTCCTCTCACCTATCTTCCTTTTCATTTATTCAGGCCAATCAGTGGCAGATAATGAGGCCTTTGGTTTGCCACTGCAGTGTCCTTCAACATTAAGGCAGGAAAATGCTAAAAGCTTTGCAGTTTCACTGCTGAAAAACCTCAAACAGAAACCTCAGATTTTGATTTAGTCTATGTGGAAATCTGAAACCTTTTAAAGCAAAAAAAAAACACAAAAAACCCCCAAAAAACCCAAACAGAAGATCTTATTTTTTTGTTGCGGTAAAAGGTGTTAATGATACAGTAGAATGTAATTTTTTTTATATAAAACATAGATGGCATCCATGTATGCCATGACCTCCAGTTATGTTTTTTTTAATAAAACATACCAGAGTGTGTTTAATTATAATCGGACTTTATAAATAAGAAATTTTGTCTTTGCCATGTTGCTTGGATGCAACTGTTTCCAGCTTTGTTAGCCCTGATAGTCAATGGCTTTTACAGCATACATTGAATAACCGATCATATATGGAGTGAATTTTGCTCCTTTATTGTTGCAAAGAAAATGTTTTGTAAATGGAAATTTAAAAGAAATGCAATACAGATCAGCCTTTCCTCGGGGGACTCATCAGGACTGCCCTCTAAGTCCTTTGTTGTTTATAATGTTTATTTGAAACATTAGCTATACAGATTCAGTGCCGTGTATAAAGTGGGGGAGAAAGACACAGGTTATTACTGTATGCAGATGATGTATTGGCTTTAATGTTGAACTCAAAGCATTGCAATTTTTGTTGTTTTTTTTGTGTGTCTTTTGTTTTGCTAATATAGCTCTGGGAAAAGATGTCCCAGAGGTAGATAGTAGCCCAACAGCTTTGTTTCCTCCAGCAT
Source organism: Jordanella pulchra (assembly GCA_034780135.1). NCBI lineage: Eukaryota > Metazoa > Chordata > Actinopteri > Cyprinodontiformes > Cyprinodontidae > Jordanella > Jordanella pulchra. The sequence continues at coordinate 12,840 of JAUZNJ010028926.1, read as the reverse complement.
ACCATTAGGACTCTTTCATAGGATTCCGCTTGCGCAGGAAATGGTATACACTGGACACGGAAAGGTAGGTGAGAAAGAAAGAGGGAACTAGGGGGAGATAGAAAGAGATGTGTTGAGATTAAATTGAAGGATTAAATAAAAGAGGAATCTCTTCTTGCATCACATCCTGCAAACACGGTGATGGCCCCAACGTTCAACTTCCTCTTCCAGCCACAGCGCGAGTCAGGATAGGTGAGACACCAATATTGAGCTGAAGCTTACCCAGTTAGCAACCAAACACCACTGCAGAAGAAATGGTCTACTTGCTGGACCAAGAAACTACGCAAGTTTGCCTTCCTTTAAATTCAAATAAATGTAGTGTTTCCTACGATCCAAACCAAGTTGGACGCATTGTTCTGAATGTCTGGCTGATCCACGGAGCCGGGGGCCCGAGTGCTGCTTCTAAGAACAGCCGCTAAAATGCGACTGAACCAGACTGAACCAAATTGAGCTGAACCGAACCGGACTGTGAACAAGGACTGCCTGAAAGCTGCCGTCCTGCCTGCCGGACCGTGCGTTCTGGACCTCGAGCTGGTTAGGAGCACCGCTAACCGCTAACTGCTAAGAACAGGGAGACGCCGCTTCAAGGCCCCACTCAAGGCCTGAGTCATAAAACTGAGCCCTGCACAGTGTATTGTGAGTGCATAACATTAATCCCATTCTCTTTGAGAGCTGCCTGTCGACGAGCCGAACCAAAGATGGAGCCTATGAGCTGAACCGAAAAGCCTTTCATCCTAAAACAACACAAAAGTAAAGTCATTCTTTGTATCTCAGTTACTTTAAATAAAAGCTCTGCTTGGATTTAGGATAAGGTAGATAGATGTTGTTTATTTGTGTGTGTTTACATAAAACAAGCTTTCTGATTTTTAACTTTGATGGTGTTGAACAAGGTAACTGTTTGAATGTTCTGGCTAGCATCCCTAGCTTCAAGCCAACCGACATGGTGAGCTAACGTTTCTTTCGTAAGCTAAACCCCTTTTCTTTCAGCTTCATTACAGTTAATGCATTTCTGAGTCATTATTCGTTCTTCACTGTAAAACCATATAAAACCTCAGTTGTCATTTAACTAATGATTTTTTTTATTTTAGCCTCGATTTTGAATGACTTTTTAATTATCTAAAAGCTCTAGTTCTATTTTTTTTAAAACATATTTTCAAAATTCTCAGGTAAAGTAGCACAACAGATGGATACAAGAAAGAAAGCGAGAAAAGAGAAAAAAAACCAGCAAAAAATAGACAAAACAGAAGATACACAGTAACTCCTATGAGTCTGCTTCCACACCTGTATGAAACAAGTAGAAGAAAAACATAAAACATGACAACGAAAAGACAACGAAAAGACAACGAAAAGACAACAATCGACGTAAACATCGAACAAAGCTGTAAGAGCATTGAATATATTATTATCATGGTATTTAATCAACTGGAGTAAATCTGGAGCCATGCCAACAACGCTAGTGTGAATTTAGATGAGTCCAGAAGAGCATTAAATATATTATATAAATATATTAACAAGTCAAGACCTAGAGGATCTAGTCAATCTGAATTTTAAAGCAACCCTACAAGAAGTACAAACGAATATTGAAAAGTTGGATAAAATCCAACTTCCTTTCTGGAGGAAGATCAATGTTATTAAAAAGGTGCTTGTGCTAAAAATCAAGGTTATACTTTACAATAACCATCAAAACCATCATCTATAAATGGTAAAGAGATCATTTATTGATTAACAGATAGTTTTTTAATATATGATTGATTTCTGAACTGCTCCAAAATCATTTACAAAAGGTAAATAGATCTTTAAGGTATTAATAAGCCCATTGATGTTAAGGTAAGTGTAAGTCTAACATGAGAAGGCAATTCATATTAAAAATATAGGCTAGATTCAGGTCCTAAGTCCAGTGATGTTTAGTTTAGGGCTAAACAAACATGGCAGGGAGAGATGGTCTATTTAACCTATAAAAATGGTTTAGATGCAGTTTATAAACATTAATGAACTATCTGTTAATCATTAATGAATGTTTTCTTTATTATTTATAAATGAATATTATGATTATTATTGTAAAGTGTTACCGAAATATTTATTAATTGATGATGCTACCAGTTATAACACAGCCTACATTTTAAAAAAAGGTAAGACCAAAGTATGATCAAGAAATATTTATTGGGAGGGAAAAGAGCAAGAATTAAAATGACTAAACTATGCGCCTCTGAGGAAAAGGGAAGACTTGACTTATTAGACCCTAGACTGTAAAAATGTCATTTGAAATTATTAATCTGGCTAAATATTGGGGGTGAAATAGATAACAGAGCAGATTTGATGGATATTGAGACTGATCTTTGTTCACTATTTAGTCCTAGATAGAAGCTGTCCCAAAAGGATAGCTTAACAAACTCAGTTTTTATGCACTCCAAGGATGCTTGGAATAAAGTACATCAGATGTACAAAGTGCCTCATAATTTACAGCAATACGCCACCTTGTGGCTAAACCCATCCATTCGCATTGGGAAAAAGCCAAAATACTGGAGACAGAGGAAATCAAGTGGTATTTATTCAAAGACGCACTGACAAAAAAATTCGAAGAACTTAAGAAACTGTAAAAGTTAGGAGGGAAACACCATTTCTTGAAGTACCTACAAATTAGGATCAGAACAAAATTTAAATAGACCTCAAGCCATTTTAGGTATCTAAAAGAACAAGGCACAGAATTAAGATTTTACGAACTGACCAAACTTTGAACCAACTAAGAATCCACAAATATCACCCCCAAGAGCTGAATAAGGTATACGTATGCTGCATCTTCTTCCACATTCTGGTTACCCGCATACTCAGCATAAGCAATTGGGTTCTTCACACGGCCTCTCCAAGATTTGCCGAAACTAACTATTAACGATGTAAGTCGCTACATTCAAGCATCTGCAACTGCATCATCAAGTAAGAAAAGCAAAGGATTCCAGCTTTACGTAACCAGCTACATTAACAGGTTGGTTGATGTGCTGCCAACTAGTGGTTGGATGTTTAAGAGTCACATAAAAGTAAGACAATAAAAAGGATGTTTGCCAATAAATATTCTTTCCATCTAAGATCCATTCGTGTTTTTAATCAATACATGCATTGTCTAATGAAATATTGTTATTGTAGTTTGATTTATTGTGTAGTGACATATTATGATCTTTAAGATTACTTTTTTTTTCTTACACTCCTAATATTTACATATATTATTTCCAGGGGACGGAAATGGCATCAATTTGGTAAGAGGCACCCAAACAGAAGAAACTGTTAACACAAGAGTTAATGGAATCTGTCTTAATTTCCTCTAATGTCTGTCTATCCTTCCCCCAGTCTGCATCCAGACCCCTCTGCCAAAGCCTTCTACTTTCTCTCTGTCGCCATCTCTTCTTTGTGACAGAGCTCCTACCTTGTGGCTGCAGATACCTGAGAACCTTATCTCCGCGAGCGCTCGAATACGGCACAGCAGAAAAAAGGATGGCTTTTTATCTGTAGCCTCTCTGGTTCTCCATTTCATTGAGCCGGTGTGTACATTTAAGAAGGTAAACTCAATCCACTGTACCTGCTTCACCTGGGCCTCATGGCTCCAGATGTCCTTACCTGTCTAAGTTTTCTCCACGCCGAACCCATCTGCTTCTTCCTCCCTTCTCCCTCATCCCAAAGAGGGAGCAGGAGATGAAATCCGACTTTCTTTCATCCATGAAGGCTTTCATCTAAGGTTTTTTTTTTTTTTTAGCAAACAGAGGGATTTATCAGCACTGCAACTGACAGGCTTTTGATGAGGTTGATGGGATATGGGGGATGGGCTAAGAAGGGAATCCATGTTCCTGTGTTCTTCGTTCTGAAAGTTCTGGCTTTAGATCTAATGAGCGCTTTGTCTCATTAAAAAAAAACAAAAAAACTGTTCCCTCACTCTGTAATAACTGTTAAGAACGTCTTGCCACTCCTTGATGTCTCAATTGGAGTCAAAACAAGCAAAGGGTCGTCCAACTAGGAATCGTTGCTACTGAGAAAAAGGGCTAATCCGTCCAAAAAAGAACCCAAAACCAAATATGATTTTTTTTTTCTTTGAGACTTGGCTCACTCTCTAATCTGAGTGTTTTTTCATTAATTTTGTGTCAGGACTAATTTTCTGAAGAATGAATACAGATGTCAGGATGCCATCGGATCCCATCGCAGGGCCTTTCATGAGATAACAGGCTTTAGTCGGAGAATTAGCACCACTGAAGAGGGGGGAAAAAAAGAGCGAGATTACTTCTCAGGGACTGTGAGAGTGGAAAGCAGAGCGATATTAGACCTGCCCTGCCAAATCACAAATCTATTTCCAACACTGTTATTAATTATCAAACTAAAGCTGCTGTTGCATATTGATTCATCAGCGTGCCTGCTTGCATTATCTTCCATTAAGCGGGGAAAAGAATGAGATTATACAAAGCCTTCGGGGGCGTTTTAGGAATCCTGCGAGACTTCTAAACCCTGTCACGGACAAGCTGGCTTTGCACATGTGGGCCCTGGTGCAGTCTTAAGCTTTAAATTTGATTATTTTGGGAGAACATTTTTCAATTAACCCAACAGTTATAGCTGTGTAGTAAATACACAGATGTCTACGTCAATATGTTGTTATGTGCAAATGTATTCATTTTAAATGTCAGGACAGACAGTGATTAGAGGTAACATAAAGGAATCTGGGTAATGTATTTTGTGTTTGACTCCTTTGTTTCTCTATGGTGTAGCTGAGATCCTTTGTAATACGGAGTGAAATTTGGTCCATTGTTGTTGCACAGAACACATTTTGTTGTATAGAGGCAAATTAAAACGCAATACAGAGTTGAAACTCTAATAAGGTTTTGAGGGCAAATTTGCCGTTTTCTAAAGATTTTGTTTGAAAAAAAGAATTACATGTTTGATTTTTTTCAAATTTTTCAAAAATGTTAAAGATTTATAGGTTTTAATTTTAAACATTTTGCTTGTTCTGATCGAGTTTTACGAACTGCGTTCTTTTCAAACTGATTTTACTGATCACACTGTCTTCAATGCAGGGGGCGGGCTTCCTTTGGAGTGAGGAGAGAAGAAGCATTTCTATTGGTCTGCATGGATGCAAGCAACAACATTTTTATTGGTGAAGAGCGAACGGTTGTATTGGGCTTAAATTAAAGAGAATGTGATCTGTGATACGCGACTTCAAAAGAATTCAGTTTGTAAAATTCGATCTGAATACAAAAACATAGAAAGTTTTGTAAAAATAAAAAAAAGCTTTTTTAAAAAAAAGGAATTTGAAAAATAAGAGAAATAAATTTGAAATAACCAAAAAATGTGATTCATACTCATAGATCCTTCATTTTTCTCATATTTCTGATTGGAATTCATACATTGTGAAGGAGCTGAAATGATGGCACAGAGGACTTAGGTTTGAACACTCCTTTTACTTTACTCCCTTTGTGTCGTCCTTTCAACTCCTCCACATTTCATCTCATCAGAGTGAGAGTAGAGAGCCCCCTAGTGGTCCACCGCAACATTTATTATTTGCATTGGAGAGATCGGCAAAGCTCCGAAAGCAGGCATGAGCATACCAAAAAATCTGCTATAAACCTGAGCATTTCAGAAACATAACTTTAACAGGACCTGGATGACACGTTGTAATGGATGGAACAATTATTCCTCTGCTCTATAGGAAAATCTTGAACGAAAATGTCTAACCATCAGTTTATGTCCTTGACTTTGAACGCATCATTAATGTTTGATAACAGCTGTTGTTAGGAGGCATTATCAGTTATTAGGTTTCGGGAGTAACTACAATATTATAACAGGCTTTTTCTTTTGTTTTCTTCATCAGTAGAGTCATCTTTTTATAAAAGGTTTATTTTTCATTTATTATTTATTCTTAATGATATTCTGATTTCTTTGATAATCTGAAACAAAAGCAAAAACAAAAAAAGTCCATAAGGAAGGTAATATGGTAAACAAGCTGCATATAAACAAAACATGGATCTAAATAAGACCTAAACAGAGGTCTTATTAAAACAGTAACACCTAAAGCTTAAAGACCAGCAGGTGAATCTGACAAAAGGGGAGTAAAGGACCTTATATACTGGGAGGACTAATTTGTGAAACAATGAATGTCGACTGATTAACTCAGAAGAAAATACCTAAACATGTACTAAAGGTGATGATGACAAGTTTAACTCTTCCTTGCCAGTAAGTGGCACACTCGCACTCACCTGCTCTCATTCTGTAGCCTGCTGTTTTAAAGCAGGTTACCAGTTGTGCTAATGCTAATGCTAAACTTAGCAAACCTAAAAGTTAAAAGTAAGCCATTAGATTATATAGTTAAAAATCTTCTTTTTCCTGCAAACTCAAATATGTTGAGTTACTGTAACATATTCTTGTTATTTGAACACTTTTGACTCAAACTGATGGGTTAATCTGAATGAATTGGGTTCTAATTAAGCCCTGTTTAAACAACTTTAAAGGACAATTTAACTGCAATTTTGACAAATGAGACCCAGTTGGCTGACTAGCTAGAAATGGATGTGGAAAATGATGAGTGAGGTTTCTGTTTAGTGTTGTCGAGTAGCATGTTGTGTTAAAATAATACAAAATATTACTATTGTTTGATGCTAACAAAACAACCAAGTGAGTCAGAATGCTAATGTGGCTTAAAAGTAGCGTATGGACATCTTAGTCTCTTTTTATTTATTTGGAAAGCAGAGCTCTACAGTCATACATGGGAACCAAACACAGCCTAGATATGTGGATGACATATATATTTATCCCTGTTTTCTCCTGCATCGATTAGAACAGAAGAAGCCTCTTGGATGAGAGGTGAAACGTCTTCTAGAAAACTTCACGTCCAGTTGCCTAAACTGAACTTTCCAAGCTTAACCATGACCTGGATGACTGAGAACATTCACAGATGTATAAAATGAGAAACAACTGAATATAAAACTTAGACTTCATTCGAATTCCTCAAATCAGCAACAACATTTTAGCCATGATGCAACAATATCCACAGGCGATATAATAGTACAATCAGAATAGCGCTGGCATTAATAAAGGACGAAGAGCAGGATGCTTCCTAGGGAGAATTCAGTTAGCATAGGGATCTCTTAATGTCCTTGTTGCTAATAGAAGCAATGTGGTTACCCACAATCCTTTGCCTGACAGGTTGTATAGGCACACCCCACTTCACAGAGTTTAACCGAAATACATTATGACATGTCCTTTCTTTGTTACATGCTAGTGTACACGCCTTCATAGTTTTGGGTCTGATGGCGAAGAACTTCAGCCATTTGCTATATTTGTAAAAGTTTTTTTGTAGTTTTTTTCCAAAAGGTTCTAGTCCCTATTGACCAGTTTCATTTATGTGTGTGTTCATCACATAATAACATCCATTAGGCTTAAGGCTATCTTGATTTATGCAGCAGTCAGGAGCTCCTTTCCGACCCTGGATGGTGTTCTTACTGTTGCCTAGCAGAAGGTGAAGAGATAGGAGCCAGGAACAAGAGTAGGAGCTATAATTTGAGGTATTTGGATTTATTGAGTTTATATAAGACTTTAAATAGTTATAGTTAAAATGTTTTGAGGTGGCACGATGAACAATTTTAATTAAACTGAATTCAAAATGAAGAAGTATAACTTTATGGAAAAAAATAATATCTGAACACTTCTGATTATAAGTGTATTATTATTGCATCATCATCATTTTGCTTTTCATTAGTTTTTTTTAGCTTAAATATAAAAAAATGTAACGCGGGAAAGAAGACTATTGTTAGCACAATCACAGAACTACTAGGATCTGGCAGTCCTAGAAGCTCTGTCTCACATGACTTAAACCTACTAATGCTACTGGTGTAGAATGCTTTCGTGCTAACACTCTCTCCAACTCATTGACCCCCTACAAAATTTATGAAACTGTTTATATATCGTCACAGTAAAGTGATCTGAATAGTCTTTAAAATGAAAGTAAATCCACTGAGTTATCTTTTTAAGAAAATTTGCAGCTGTGACCTTTAAGAAAAGCACCAAACAGAGCTACGGTAAATTCAGGAAACCACCGCGATGTATAACGACACAAAACTTCCAACCAAAGTGACAATTGACAACAGAAGTCGACTGAATGTGACGCCTAACCTCGTCTGTTTTAATTAGATCTCCATTTGCGTTGACCAAAGCATTTCCCAAAGGGATTAGTTTCGCACACGAACTGGAAATAGAATCCGAGGTACAGTATGGTGATCATCCGAGGCCTTCGCTCGGGAATATCGAAGAAAGTGTAATATTACAGCCTCTATGAGGGGTAGCTGAAGCGTTGGAATACACACCCGCACTTCAGGAATAATGAGACCTCCAACGGTGTGACACCCATTTCACACATGGATGGCATCTGTGATTGGGAAACATATGTTTGTATTGATGTATAATTATGAGCATTGAGCTCCTCTACTTCCTCAAAGTTGGTGGAAAGGATTGTGAGGGCGGGTATGATTGACTGCAGCGCAACAGAAAGACAAAGGGAAACGTTGGGAAAGAGTATCAACACCCCGCTGACTGCACTCGATCATTCCTTTTCTAATTAATACAGCGTGAACACAAGTCGCTGTCTGTCCGGAACCGGTGTCACAAATTCATCTTCGGTTTCTGTATCACCTCCTCTCTGTTCAGGTGAAACACAGGTAGTGAAGCTAAGATATCTGTGGAATATTCAAGAGGTGTGATACCCAGAGGCTTGGCTATAGGCTCTGTTTTTTGCAGAACAAGAACATATGGTTGTCGGCAGCAGAAGGTGCAAGAAATAAAAGAAAAACAACAAAAAAGAAACAGCAGTGAAGGAAACCTGAAAGATTAACAAATTTAAAGGTAAAGTGGGATGGAAATGAGAAAAGAGAAGGAGAGATTGGAAAGGGAGGAGGGTCTACTGCGGTTAGAAAAGGAGAGTTTGAGGGGTAACGGAGCAGTGGGGGCTGGCGTCGAGGACGACGAAATGAGACCAAATTTTCTTTGGCAATCTCCGTGTTCCTGCTGCAGGTGCTGGGGCCATTTCACTAAAGCAGGGCCAGACGCGAATGTCATTAGTTCCTGAGCCCCAGGTGAATTTGCCACAGTTCCACATGATTAACCCAGATAATTGTGTGTTGATAGCGAGCATGGTCGATGGAATACAATTTTCGGGCCCAGATTCCTAAACAAACAGCTCAGCAGCAGCAGCAGGAGCTGCAGTGAGTCAGAGGGAGGGGATAACGGCACGATATCCATACATACTCAGGTGTACAAAAACATACACAGGAAAGAGGGGCATGAAAGGAGGAGATCGAGGTCAATGTTAGCTTTTTTCTAATGTTATTCATCAAAACTTTTGTAAAATTTGAACAAAAATCCCTTAATGTTGTAGCAGTGATGCATGCCTCCCACTAAGAGGGGAAAAAAAATAAAAAAATGATACCTTTTTGTCTTTTTGATTTTTAATACAAGCGTATTTCATATTATGTCGTCTTTCTTTCAAAGAAAAAATGTTTTGTGCAAATCAATTCCTACATAATATCAAGTATGGAGAGGTATGAAAGTATGCAGTGTTGCATCAGTCAATTTATTTCCCCTTACCCATCATCACACTGATCCATCTGCCCTTCCCCTTAGCATGACTGGGGAAATACTTAAAATTCATCAAATTCATACTTAAACACTGGAACTCATGAAGTATGATTGTACAAAGAGTAAAACTTTGATTTATTAAAGGTCTGGTTGGCATAGTGGGCCCGCTAGCTGGTGGCCTGAGGTTCATGGCGATGTTCTGGACTGGTTACAAGGACTGTCTGGACCTGATAGCCTCCCATTTGCTGCTCCTTTGTCTCACTAATTCCTGGATGCTGTCAGTCAATGACTGCCTTACAAGTTTTGGAAGCTTGTAGGAGTTTTCTCTCCTCTGTGTTGACTGCTAGAGGCTTGTACTAGTGCCTGTTGGGTTGGGTTTCAGGGTTGACCTGTGGTGGGAGATACAATGGCTGGTTTGTGAAGGGCAGGTTTGGTACCCCGTATCTGTCTCTCTGCCTCTCTGGTGCTTCCCTTGTGTCTCCCTGCCTACTTTTCATGCATCCTACCTGCCCCTTGATTCTCTTGGACCCTTAGTGCTTTGACGTCACTATTCTTCACAACATTGTAGCATCTTTGCCATTCTAGCTAACAAATTAGCACACACAACTACACTAAATACACACATGTTCCTATAATATGAATTTAACCCATCTAAATTGATGCTAGATGCAACATTGGTTTAATAAAACACATCAAGCATTTTGGGTAACATCTCCAGGTATCAATTTTGTCTGACTTAGCCTGAAAGTTTGAACAAGCACATCTTACAAGTCCATTAACGTCCCTCAAAACCTTTTTGGACATGTGTCTGACCACCTCTGCACAGAATCCGTGCAAACCTGAGGGGGACTCAGCAACAGGTGTGCACTAACCAATATTTTGATAATCGTGTATGCAGTACCCCCCTACACTGCTCGATGGGAAAGTACTTCTCGCCAGGAACGAGTTTGTCACTGAAGTGTATTAAATGTTTTACACTGGTCTCACAAGGCAATAGCTGACATCTGCAAGAACCCGCAGCATCTCAGCCACTCTCTCGGCCTCACTGACAGGTGCGCAGTGGGAGACGAAATGTTGCAAGGATTAGATTCGCTCAACTATAGCGGCTAAAACATTCCCACAACTCAGAGTATACACACAATCTGCCCAAGTAGTGGCTGGCCACTACAGTACATTTGTCTCTTGGGGGGGGGTCAGAAAACTCACAAAAGTTAGCGAGAAAGGTGCTAAGTTGGCAAAACGCCTCACTCCTCACAGGGTGGACATTTGAGAGCATGGTGTACACAAGAGTGAAGAAATTCATCTCAATGGGCCTTTCGGACAGGATGTTATCACACCTGCCAGGGTTTTAGCACATAGCGCTGAGCTAGCACAGCCATGCTAGCTTTTCTGCGCAGTGCTGGCAAGTTGCTGTCAGCAGCAAATATGCATCTGTCTCATGCTAAGAAGCAAGCGCTAGCACAAGTCCCGCTAGTAAGTAAAAAAAAGCATGTAAAAAAAAGCTGTGTGGCGGCCCTTGTGAAAGAACTTCATTTTCACAGCAATCATGTCTATTTTCTGCGGAATATGGAACAATTCACAAGCTTGGCTACTAGCTTCTCTTCCATTTTGCTTTCTAGTATCCCGCCTGGTGAAAAGGTTTGTATTGGCTGCGCCTCTGCGTGCCGCGATCAAAGTTTAGTCTACTTTAACATCGACCACAGCGTTTGTGGGAACTTCCTTTGCACCGCGCTTTCACCTAGCTTGGCACAGAGCTTGTACACAGTGCAACAACATTTCATGAAAACTCCCAAACAAGAGCTGAAAAAAATAATATCTAAAACATCCTCTGGCTGCTGTTTAAAGAGAAACTTGTTACATTTTGAATTTTATATACAATTTTTTAACTATCTAGCTCTATTATTGAGTCCACTGAGAGTGAAATCCAATTGTTACCATTTAGCAAAAATAAAATTGTTGAAGTTAGTATCTTAAACCAAACATCAGCACAGTAACATTTCCTACTTTTAACTAACTTCAGAATATAATAGATCTTAATCCATGAAATTTTATTTGTTGTATTATATAGACTCAAATTACATAAAATTAAAAAATTTCCACCAACAATGATTAAACAGGGTATTATCTGATACTAAGCCTAGCTATAGCCACTGGTTAACTGCACTTAGAAATCTGATGTTTATTAGTCTAGTATTTCATTAAGAGTTAGAGCAGTTAGCTAAACCATTTCATGGCCACTGAATGAACATGATCTGACAGAACCAATATATCTTATCGTAATTGCATTATTTGTGGGCTAGTGGCTAGTTAAAATTACTTTTGAAACATGTTTTGATTAACTAATTAGGGTTAATTCTATGATCTTTGAACGTCAAATTAATTATAACATTTGTTCTAGTGATAATGATTCAAAACAATTCAACTTGCATTGGTTAAAAAAATAAAATAAAATCTTAAAGTGAGGATCATTTCCTGCCAATTCCAAAAAACACTGCTACAGCACTGTTTGTGAAGTTGTACTAAAGTATATTTTGCTAAAGCATATTTTACCAGTTTCATCTCACTGTTGGAACAAAAACTGCAGAGTGAGCAAAGGGGAAAAGAAGACTATTAATTCCCTGGCTTATGTGATTTACGGTGCTTTGGTATTCATCAGCAGGGTGTGAGAATTAGCCAGAGGTGAGAGACAAACTCTATGTGCTGAGTAAACACCCAGAGGATACACACAAAAACAAACCTGCAAGGTCAAGAAAATACATACATAGTAAAATCCTAAGGCACAATATTTTGGTTTTAGATTGCTTCCATAGAGAGGGGTCACCCAAAGACTGCTTATGACTCCCAAGGGCTGAAAGGGTGATTATTTGGTCCATGCTATCTTGGTGCCTATCAGTCGTCCTCACCAACATCAACTCACCATTGTAGCATGAAGGATACCGACAGGTGCTGGTCAGGTACAAAGATTCTCTGGAAAATCAAACAATAATTAATAGCTAAATAAGCTGTTAGGCATTTGCAAATTAGATTAGGCATAAAACTAATGCATTTAGGCTACATCACAGGTGTCAAAGTGGTTCCAGAAAGGGCTGTGTGGCTGCTGGTTTTCTTTCCACCCAAGCATTAGCACATTAGACTCCATTCATCTAATCAAGTGAGTCTAGTCTTAACCTGATGACTTGATGAGATGAATGGAGTCTGGTGTGCTAC
>JAUZNJ010028925.1:0-15745 GCA_034780135.1 Jordanella pulchra | reverse complement strand
CTACTTTGCCAGTATGTGACGTGTGAATTTCTCCGCTGTGAGATCAATAAAACTCATCTAATCTAATCTAATCTAACATGGTGTTTAGTTCACAGCTTAAAGCTGTAGGAAAGGACTGATTAGGCTACATTAACAAGAATATTCAGTTTACTTTAAATTCTAACACCAGGAGAGTTAAGACAACTATCTGGATCATTTCTTGAGGAATTTCAGTAAACTATACATGAATTATATTAATAATTTACAGTTTCTGTTTTCTCAGTCTGTTTCTATTGAACTGATTCGCAACCATTGTCTAAAGGCACCTTAGTAATTAAGCAGTAATTAAGCTCAAGTTGAGTCACCATTATTGTAGTTATTCTTTCTGTCGACAGTCTACGTATTCTGATTTGAGGTCGTATGCTGCTTCAGCATAAGGCTGTTTCCATCAGACTTTTGCTGCTCCTGAAAGCAGGGCCACTGAGATTAGGTGTTAATAAAAGGTTTGTTTACTGCTGGGAGATGTTGATAGAAGTCACTAAGGCTGTGACCATCCAATTTACCCTTGGGCGGAAATACCTAAGTAATCGCCGAAACCCAAACAATTAGTAGGAAGGTGATATTTCCATATACAAATACCTCTTCCATCCCTGTTGAGTTTATTAATTCTTTCAACAGCCGCTCATTTTAAGTCCACTGCAAATATTCACCCCAGTATTGCACATACCACATGCATATTAACTCTCCAGCCTTTGGCGGACAAACAGTCTCAAACATTGGTCATACATCACTCATTTTCATCTACAACTTGCTTTGTAACATTTCTGTGACTCCCAATGCAACAGTACATGAATATATGCAAATACATGAGTCTCATTATGTGTCTGACTTGCCTTTAGTTCAGACTGTCAGTTTTAATGGTCCACTTGCAGCTGAATTAACTGAGTGTCTCATGAGTGATTGACAGCTTTGACATTTGGTTTGTGTAAACAATTGCTTTGATGAAGCATGTCAGACTGTCAGATCAACCTTCTCTGGCAGTTGTCGATCCTTTCTCGGGTTGCCACATTGACAAAGCACAGACACGTTTATCTCTGGATTGTCAAATCACGCTGAGAACTGTGATTTGTTGATCTTTGCTGATTTTAATAGGTTTACTTGGTAAAGATTTTTATTTATATAAATATTATTGGTAATATTTAGACAAGATCTAAATGTAGCTGGAAGACATTATATCATCTTTTTAGACATCTAACAGAAAAACCTCAGTCTGTTCATACAACACTAACAAAAACAGAGCTGAACAAAGTTAGTAATGTTCAGTACTTAAATCAGTTTTTGTAGTTACACATCCTATAGCTGAAGGAAACATAACGCAGTAGCAGATAAAGGCATGCAATTATGACAGAAAGGGCATAACAAAATTTTAAGTGAATTTGATTGGATTATACAATCCAGATTGTCAGTCAATTTAGCTTGATTGAATTTATACTGCACCAATTCACAACATCTTCAAGACATGCATGTAGCCTATGTTAAGGATTTGTTTCATCAGGATTTATGGTCAGATGTACAGTGCCTTGCAAAAATATTCAGCTCCCTTGAACGTTTTGATCTTTTGCCACATTTCAGAGTTCAAACATAAATGTATAAAACTTACATTTTTGTAAAGAATCAACTATAACAACACAACAAATAAAAATCTAGGAAATTGGGTGTGCATAATTATTCAACTCCCTTGAGTTAATACTTTGTATTGTCACCTTTTGCTGCTATTACAGCTGCAAGTCCCTTGGGGTATGTCTCTATCAGTTTTGCACATCAAGAAATGGATATTTTTGCCAATTGTTCCTTGCATAACGGCTCAAGCTCAGTGAGGTTGGATGAAGAATGTTGGAGAAATATTGTTAGTTCTTTCCGCAGATTCTCGATTGACTTCAGGTCTGGACTTTGACTTGGTCATTTCAAAACCTGGATATGTTTGTTAGAGAACCATTGCATTGTAGATTTTGCTTTATGTCTTGGATCATTGTCTTGTTGTAAGATAAATCTCCATCCCGGTGTTCAGTCTCTTACAGACTCCAACAGGTTTTCTTCCAGAATGGTCCTGTATTTGACTTATAACTGATTAAAACATTCTGCAGACAAACTACTGTGTATGAGCAAACCTCTTTGTTGCATTTTTTTAACCGCCACTTAGCATCATCTTTATTGTTTCTGCCTCAGTGCAGTAAGAGAAAAATAGATCAATCTGTGTTTGTCCTTCTTAGATGAGAAGCTAAAAATGGAATTGACATAATTGACTCTAGAGAGCTGAGAAATGAAGGCAAAGATTCAACCTGACTTTCATTTTACCTCTGTATTGAGCGGATTGGAATTTGTGCTTTAGTTTTTCATTGAGAAACTATTAGTGGTTCAGCTTGCACTCAGTCAAAAAGCTGACAAGCTCTTTGTCTCTAACTCTGTGCCGATAAAGCCTTTAATTGACACCAATTAGTCGTTCTATCTGAATGTAATTTTTTTTTACTTTTTCAGTATTTGCATATTGCTTGGAAAGTACAATTTTGTAGTATTGAAGTCCTTAGTAGATATTAAATAAAAAGCGGTTCTTTGATTTTGCAATTAGTCAGTAAAACATCCATTTGTATAATCAAATCAACAGAAATTGTCACATTTCTTTTCCAGTTATCTTTTTCCAAATGGTATTTCAATCGTGATTTTTGAAACATCTTTGAAGAAGATACAAAGTGCCTTTCTGGGCATTAGGCACTCAAAGCTCAAATTCTCTAAAAATCCACTCATTTTATGTTAAAATTAACATGAATTAATGCCAGAATTTTATGACACATGAACAGAAACTGATGTCATGAAGCAACTCAGACTTGCTTCTGAAAGGTTTTATGGGTAGAAACAGAACTAAAAATATCTCTAGTAACAGTTTTTAAGGATGGTGTCTAAGAATATACTGCAGCATATAATAAAGGGAGACTGATGATGCCTTTTGTAATTTAATAAAGCAAAATAGAAAATAAATAGAAAAATATTAGGTAAACTGCTTCTTATCTAAACACGCCTTTTTTAGCAGTAGTATCATCTTACTATGTCCAGTTTTCTTGTTTTGGTTGCTTGCAGGATATGCTTCAATTTTACCTGCTGTTTTGTAACTAATGCTTAATAAATGCACTGGTGTATATACTACATCCTCTTGTTTTTAACTTTTCAGTTTCATTTTGTCAATTTTCAAAGCATTATTTACTATATTTTCCATTTAGTTGAATGTTGTCACACAGTGCATCTTTATTTAATCACAGAGACTGTTAATTGTTTCATGTTTCTTGAATCAATAGAAATGTGTCATGTTTTTGCTGAAATGTTTATGTTGCTGTCAGTCTGCTGACAAAATCCAATCAGTATGCTAGAATTACATTACTGTCCCAAGAGAAAAAAAGAAACAGTGCATTATGCAACAAAGTCTTTAAATGTATCATGGGGTATATATTTATAGCCCTGTGCAGAAGTTTTAAAATACCAAAGTAACCTATACCATCAAAAGTATTAGGTTGGATTGTTGTACACATACACAAATCTTAATGACATCTTCTATTATTAAAAAGGGATATAATCTGGCATCAGTCCATACTTTACAACTGCAAAAGCTGAAACTCTTCTAGGAAAGCGATAGACATGGTTTAGGAGAACGTTGATGGGAATTTCTTTTTTTTTTTTTTTTTTTTTTTTGAGCTTTTTATGACAGTGTTTAATTCAGGTTAAGGTCAAGACATTGAGTAACCTATGTTTCTATGGACCTTGCTTTGAGTACTGGTGCTGAGTCATGATGGGACGGAAAGGCCCCCTTTATAACAAATTAGGAGTTTAATTTTACTGAAATCATGGGGGTGAATCCAACTGATTTGTATTTGCTGATGCAAGATTTGAATATAACAATCATCCGTTGGAGCTATCACCACAAATGTAGATTGGGGCTCAATCTGAATTGGGAAAATCTATTAGGACACTTAAGGTGACAGCAGAAAGTGTGTCAGAGAGTGTATTAGCGGTTGCCATGAAGTGCTATCTGAATAGTGCTGGCAGTAAGGCAGGTGGTTGGAAGAAGCTGGATGCTTCCTATGGATGGTTTATTTAGGGTAAATATCTATGCTCTCCACATCTGTTATACAGATTGCTGAGGGGGTATTTGGGGTTTATTTCATTATTTTTAGTTTTTTCCATTTGTTTTCCCCCTTGTGTTTATCACTTGGTTTCTCTAAACCAATATTTAAGCCCCCTAATGTGTGAGATCAGAAGGTCAGTTTGTCTCATATTTGTTTGAAGTTTGGTTAGTTTTGATTTTCTGTCCAGTTTATTTAATTTACCTCTTTGTTGCTCTCTCTGTTCATTTCTGGCTTTGTTTGTTTGTTTCACTGCTTGGTCCATGACAATATCTTATACACTCTTTATATGCCTTAGCTGTAGATGACCAAGCTACTATTCAGTGCTGTTTTTCCAGATCAGTATTACTATGTTATAATATAATTTATATATGACTGGTTATTATTTTGATGTTTTGGAAATTTACTAAAGGACTTACAGTATTGCTTGCTTGGTGATATTCTATTACAAAAACAGGAAATCACTGAGCTTCTGTGAGGGGCCAATCCTTTCTCAAATATCAGTAGAAACTGTAATTTAAAGTGGTGACTCAAATCATTAGGCAAAAGAAAAGAACACTGTTCTCTAAAGTATTTTTTATGCCAATCTAAAATGTTTTGCTGCCACCTATTTTTCAGCAGCAGATATTAGGATTCTCAGCTGTTGTCTAACAGAATCTGTACCTTTTTTATTCCGTAAGAAAGACTCAAGGTCAAGATTAACATAAACTGTATGAATTACCCAAGCAAAACTCCTTCAGCATCTCATGCCATGTTAAAAGCTCATGCCATTTACTATAGGGCAGTTCTGCTTTGTCACAAGATCTTGATTAAATAAAACAGCTTTTGAAGGTTTTGAAAGCCATAATGAAACAGAAGTTTCGATCCAGTTTTTTATTCGGATATTTTGTGTTTTCTGAAGGTTACTATTTTTTTGTGTTTCCATAACTGAATGACGTGGACATTGTTGCTTTATCAAAGTGCTCAAGAGTCCTTTGTGTTTAGCAGTTCATCTAATTTTGAAGAAGCAAGGTCTATTTCAGATTTAGAGACGCAATTACTTCAAAGCTAAACTAAGGATGAAAACTCTCCCTGGTGTAATCCTGATTTACTGTCACTCAGTATTAAATGTTTAGTTTAAAATTAGTGTTTAAGTTTAGCTACATATTGTTCTTGTTTAAAATCTTTATTCCAACCATCCATTTTGAAATTTTCTGAAAATTCTGTGGAAGGGCTAGAATGTAAAAAGTAAAAAAACAAATAAAAAACAGTAGTACAGATAGACAACAGCATAACTCTTTGACATGTTTCCTATTTAATTAAGAGAAGTAGAATTTTATCTTTTTTATTATTCACAGACAAACATTTCAGCACTAGGTGCTAATTCTTAGTCGACAAGGCAACCACAAAACAGGCTAGGCAACCAGGCAACCAGACTTGCACTGAGCTTTCCTGAATATGTTTAGGAACCTATCCAGCCCATTTCACAAAGCAAGTTTCCTGAAAACAAAGTTTTTCAAAATTGAAATCATGGGAACTTATGAAGAGAATCCACTGAACCTCTGTTTCTGTTACCATAGTAACTTTCTCCCTAGAGCTAACCTGGTGAGGAGAATGTTCTACTTAATAACGGTAAATAGTAAATGGCCTGTACTTCTGTAACGCTTTTTCAAGTCCGGAGACATTCAGTCATTCACTCATTCACACACACACTAATGGTGGCAGGGGGCATTTTAGCCACAGCTGCCCTGGGACTTGCAGACACAAGGCGAGGCTGTCATATGCAGGCGTCACCGGCCCTCTGAACACCATCAATAGGCAATGCAGGGGAAGTGTCTTGCCTACGGACCCAACCTTCAATCAACCACAAGGCTTGAAGCAACAATGCTTTGGTTGCACATGTGTTTGATAACACCATTAAAGAAAGCAACTGAACAGTCAAACAGGCATCTAGAATTTATGTAAAACAGAATAAAATGAGGAGGTACCCCATGAGATGATGCACAGGTTACATTCTTTATATCTAAAATAAACATTCTGGATGTCTAGAAATTAATTTCAGATCTCCATATTCTTACCGTTATTGTTCATAATTTTTATTATTTTGAATGGGAAGAAACACATTACAGATATCAGAAATACAAATAAGGAAATACATATAGAGTCAAGATTTCAAAATGGGCACTTAAAATGGGTAAACATTCTTGGTATATAAAACTTAATTCTAACTAGTACAATCTTCTTTTTGGACATTCTGAAATTCATTTTCTTCTGGCAAAAATATGATTTAGGAATTCTTTTATTACAGTTCCGACTAGGAATGTGATTTTGACCAGGATGAATCATATTTAAGTGATCTACAAACAGAACAACGATGAGGAGAGTGCTTTTAATAAAGATTCATATAAACTTACGCTTTAACTCAAGCAGCAGTCTCCTGCTTCAAAAGGAGAAGACTGGATAATAGGACATTTGTGTTCTAGTGGGTGATGTAAGTCAAAATGTATTTTCTGGTCTGAATATATGCATTGCTGCAACCTCAGCACAGTCCAGAAAGGGCAAAATAAATATTCTTTTAAACTTAATCTTTCTGTTCTTTAATGAATGCCTCAACTTCTTGGGTTTGGATTCTGACCCAAGCTTAATTCACGTGTTTGAACCAGGAAGTTGGTGGTGTTCCCTTTCATGTGCTGAGTACTCCTCCATGTAGATATTAGCCACAATGGAAAACCATTGCACGCCCATGTTTTGGTCTATAAAGATAACCACTGCAAAAAAGATATGCTGTTGATAGGCATAGTTCCAACATGTCAGAACACTCCTAGTAAATTTAAATGCCTCAATAAGTCTGTCGTGCAGTGCAAATAGCCTAAATATGTAAATAAAAAAATAAATAATGTGACTGGAGAAGTTCTGAACAGGGTGTATTTACTGACAAAGGAGACTTTTCATCTTAAATGCTAAATAGAGTACATGTATTGTTCATATAGTTTTACCTTAACTGCTCAGAGTAGTTCTTGCAGCAAATGGCATGTTTTGGAATCTGTATTCTCCAATGAACAATTATTTGATTGCAAAACGGATGCATAAAAAAAACAGTTAAAAAAATCCAATTAATGTTTCCGTCCTAAATTTCATACCAAAGAGATATGTGTTGTTCTGAATTAAACAAACTACCTGAACCGTTTACAAATGCTCATCATTCTGAGATTTACGAACACCTATACAAAGTCTTGGAGGGACTAAATTATTTGTAAAACTAGACACTGCAAAGTGAAGGTGTAAATAATGCAGGAGCACATTGATCCATCAGAAAATATCTGACAATCAAATATCTTCTTAGTAATCCAACATAAAGAGTGAAAGTTAATCCACACAATATTCTGTATTTTTTGGTTTCAATCAATATCAAAAGTTTACATGACACTAAATTTGGGGGGTTTTACTTGCTGCAAGTCATAGTCATTGAAAACTATTGGGAAAATAAATGTTTGAAATGTTTCACTCTTTGTGTTAGAGATCAATATGAATTTGAATTACTGAGACAAAACGAGTTTTAATTATTTTACCATTCTACAAGTGATATTTCATAAGGCTCAGCCGTAGATAGTGATTTATTTCTACACTAAATTGCATGGAAAATGTTTGTAGAAACAGCTGTACCAATTTGTGTTACTGAATTTTCCTGTCATAGAAAAAGAAAAGATCTATTTTAATTTGTAACATATAGAAGATGAGCTAGTTCACTGTCATCATTGATACAAATAATTTGACTAAAACAACAATCTCATCTGAAGTGCATTATGCCTCCACTTCATTGCAGTGTTCTGCAATGTCAGCAACATAATCTGTGCATGCAGTGGAATAAATAGAGACCTCATGTATGTGTTTGTTTTTATATCCCTTCTGTGCAGGTATGAAGGCCTCACTGTTACTCTGTATGTGTTTTAGGTGGCTGTGACAGGGGCACACCCGGGGCAGGACCCATGAGGAGTCATAGAAGATGCTCACAGCCTGGGCGCTTCTGCTCTTCTTAG
Source organism: Jordanella pulchra (assembly GCA_034780135.1). Classification (NCBI taxonomy): domain Eukaryota; kingdom Metazoa; phylum Chordata; class Actinopteri; order Cyprinodontiformes; family Cyprinodontidae; genus Jordanella; species Jordanella pulchra. Next base: position 7,581 of record JAUZNJ010028925.1, on the reverse strand, counting down.
CCATGTGGGTGAAAAGCACCTGTGGTGGCCCACTTTCCTTCAGAATAGGTAAGCTGCAAAGCAAAAGTCCCTTATTATACTCCAGCATCAGTCTGCTTTCATGATTCCTTTGAATGCTGGTTCCATGTTATTAAAGATGCAAATTCACATTTATTTTTACATGATTGGAAACAAACATTACAGTAAGCTAAGCTTTAATAAAAATCCAAGTTTCTCATGCTGATTGCTCTTTTTTCCCTCCCTTAGTTTGAAAACTTTGCCTGCATTTGCTGTTATCTACTTTGATTGTGACAATCGTTAAATACAGTTTTCATAAACTTGTTTCCAGAGCTAGATTTTTTCCAGTACATGACTTATTGCTTACAGTCCAAAGTAGAATGCTGAGGATAACTATTTTGGGAGGCTGAAGAGAAATGGATGCTAACATGTTAGGATTTTTATTCTTAAGGAAGTAAAAGGAAACAAACTGACAACTATTTATCATTTTTGTTTCAACTTTGCTGATATACTCCACTTCATAGTGGTCTTTTTCAAAAACTAAAGCTAAAATATAATCTATGTAAGCAAAATTCAAGTTTTATGCAAACATAGGAACCTTCCTGTTTGCATAAAACTTGAATTTATCAGAGACTCTTGATCAGTCAAACTTTCCAATAAATGAGTGATTACCAACTACTCATGTGTGAACAGTAAGCAACAGAGTTGTTTCTAAAGTCCCATGCAGATTTCACAACATTTTGTTTATACTTTGTTTGATATGTAAACTAATAAAATTAAAGATTAAAAATGGGAGCTTCTCTTTTAGGTTTAATTCTAGATTAATTTGTATGTTATCTGTTTATCTCATATATTAGATTATAAAAAAGGGGACCAACAATTGGTCCCTATGAGTAGAAGTTCTTTTCTTGCGGTGAGGTTTGAGTTTAGGAGCAAAGTGTGAACTGAGTTTAGTTTTGGTGTTGGTTATAGTTAGGTTTAGGGTCTGGGTTTGGTTTTAGAAATCATTACAATATGTAAACACAACAAATTTGAGTACTTGATTATGTTACCTATGTAGGACCATGTTTTGGTACATTTACTTTTTGTTTTGGTACATTTACTGATCAAGAGGCATTGTGGTGACCAAAGGCTGGTCCTGATGTGGTGACACCCGTTTTTAATGTCAGGGAGTTAGTTCAGAGGTTTGATGTGAATTAACTCTAGGTTATGGTTAGATTTAAGAATATACAGGTAATGGTTAGGGTAGATGTCAGGTTTAGGCATAAGTAAAATAGCTAAAAATAATGTAGGTCAATGTAAAGTCTTAATATGAACTCAGATACAAACTGATGTGTGTGATGGGGGGGGGGGTTTGAGTGGGGGGAGGGTTTGTGTCTTTGTGTGTGTGCATGTTTAGGAAAAAATGCTTAAAAGACACATTGCAGACTCGTAGTTCTCCAACTCTGCTGTATTTTACCCAAAACATTGTGAAGAGATTTCATGAAGATGTCAGAAAAGTGTGTCAAAGTAAGATTTCTGTGACAACCTCTTCCTCCCTGAATCTAAACCGCGTCTCTTAATAAGAGACATTTCCAAAGCTTGGGAAGAAAAATAAATTTTTTTGGTAGGAACTTCAGAAACTAAATATATGCTCCTCAGTACAGAACAGTGGCATGTTATCTCTTTCATGTTTAATGGTAAATATTGAACTAATGTCTACAGGAAAATACTGTTACATTTGTTTCCTGGAGACTACAATTATTTTTATCATTGTTCTTTTAGCAAAATCATTGAAGGAACAGATCAGTTCCTATTGGTTATTTTTTTCTCTCATAACAGAAACTAATAATAAGACAACTTTCCAGTACACAGGCGAGGACATCCCATCGATGTTCTTGTGTTATTCGAATTGCACCAGAAATAACATTAAAAATGTATCTTGTTAGACAAAAGTACATTTCACGTTTTATTTTTAAGGGAAATCCAAAAATCTATAGAGGAGACACACAAAATCAAAGCTTTGATAGTCAGTCATTATTTAGTGAGTGTTGTAGTGTCCTGGTCTACAATGTCATCAAGTGTCAGTTCTGTTATTTACCTAAATATTAGAGCACCTAATGTTTCCCTTTGTTGATTTTATTTTCCATCTGGCCTTTCCAACCTTCTCACTATAGTGCCAATACCTGCCTTTAATGACCATTACTGTACTTAACCGGCTGGAAAACTGACCGAACCTAAACCCCATGGAAGATTGATGTGGGATGGTTAAGGGTAAGATGAGAGGTACCAGAGATAACAATGCAGATGACCTTAGGCTCTTTATTAAAGCAACCTTGGCTCATTAATAAGACATAACTGTATTTGCACTAGACCATGTATGAGTTAGTTTATGTGATACATCATTTCCATCTTCACTATTGTAAAATGCAAACATATTTGTCTCTCAAATGGGTCATGACATTTCAGTTGATGATGTCATCCTTTTTTTTCACTCATCTCTTCAGGACATTTGACCGAAATAAGCCAAGTTTTGTGTTCATAGTTCTATACAAGTAGAAGCCTGGGTTTTTAGCTCATCGTTTGTGTTCAACTGAATGACAACTTTACCTCTTTAGGGGTTAGTGTATGGCTGTGCATAACTGCAGATTTCCTAATCTCAAAATAGATGCAGTTTGGTAGACGTATTAACTCTGCATTTAGTTGCTCCTTCTAGGTATTCACTTGTCACTTGTGCTGTTTACTGGCAGTGTTTTTTGATCTGCTTCTTGTTCTGTATGTATGCAGTCAGAACAATCAGAAGTACTTCTTAACAAGCTGCCAACCCCAAACAGGCAATGGGGCTGTACAGTATATGGAGAAAAAAATTCAAATAACCTTTTAATGAGATTTCATCGTGCAAATGCTTGTGATTGTCTCTTTGTTTGAGTTAATGCTTACCTTTGGTAAAAAGATATGTGCAGTGCCTATGGAAACGTTGGCAGAAAGATAAAGATAAATCTTAATCATATATTTCACTTAACAGAGTTTGCTCCCGACATGCTCTCTCTGGGCTCTTGTAGATATCATTTACAAGAACATCTCAGTAAAAACGTAATGCTCCTTAAAAATTATTACATGATCATTTTATAAAATAAACCTAAATAATTACTCAGACTAAAACCAGCAATTTATACACTCTTTATAAAAAGGAATAACTTTGTTCCCCTCACTGTCTAGCATTGAAAATGTCCTGTTTTAGGTTAAATGAGGTCAAATGAGGTAATCACTATTATTTGTTTTCCTAAAAATGTGCTTTTAGCAAAAACAATTTTATAAGAATAATTTTCTTTTCATTTACTTTATTTCCCTAGTTTATATCACAACATTTTAGTTGTTAAAGGCATGACTTTGGATATGTTTTAAGACGAAACCTAAAACACACATGGCTTTTCTGCATGGCATCATGGGTAAAAAATAAGGTAAGATATTAGGAAACAAATTACTGCCCTCCACAAGTCTGCTTCATCTTTTTACATAGTGATTCCAGGTGCCTTAAAATGCTCATGATAAATTCAAGTACAAACAGCATAAGAATATCCAGCCATCACAATATTTAGGATGGAAATTCTTTCATAAATGAATGATAGAGAGGAAGAGATGAAAAAATCTTGAGAAAGAAGCCGTTACTCGCATAGTTACTTAAAAGTGAGAAATAGCTTAACTCGTGGAGATTTGGGCTTTTGTCTGATTGAACTGAAGACAGATTGCAATAAAAAGGTAGTGCACTTGACTACATCTACAGTACTAATCAACCAGGAATTTAAAACTTGAGCCCAAATGGGTTTTCCAAATGGACCCTGGACAAAGTGACTGTAAGACCAAATATATCTTGTTTGGAAGGGCCCCTAAAAATCCCTAAAGGGTTTCTCCAATAAATATTGTATAGGCAGGGCTAAAAGGTGTGTGGAAGCAATGTGGACAAACAATATGACCAGTTAGAACTGGAAAAATGGACCAACATTCTATTAGAATTATCCAGTGGAAGGACATGAGAACATTTAAATGAGGTAGAGTAAAAACAAAACAAAAACCTATTCAACTACATATGGAGAAAATGTTGGTTTCTCATAATTCTTGTGTTTAGCACAAGGAAATGGCGTTTTCCTTATTTCAAATTCCCGTTTTCCTTCCTTAATTTCCCATTGGACCTAAAATGTATCATGTATAGTCTAGTTTTGTATATAACAATTAGAAAAAAACAGGTTTAAATTTTATCATGTGAATGGAAACTCTTCAAGAGTGAAGTTTTTCATTTAAAACCAAAATTTAAGAATACAGAAACCAACTATTTTGCTTTTAAAAGTGTCATCTTGTCATTAGTAGGCAGCAAGTTGAAACAAATTTATTCCTAAGAGCCACGCTTTGTCAAAAAGAAAGGTATCCTATAGTTTTTCAAGTCTGTCTTTTAAAATCCTTTGTGTATACAAGAGCTGTTGTAAAGCCCTTATCTTTAGTCTCTGTTGTACAAGAACAGTCTGTTAATCCTCCGATTATTTCAAATGTTAACAGAACTGAGTCAGAACAGTCATTATTTAACAGCATCAACATTTCTTATCTCAAAAACAAAACTCCTATTACTTAACAGATTTATCTCCTTTCTGCTCCCTCTCAGCTCTGCTCCTGCATTATACTGTTTGTAGACTGTCTTTCAGATTGCCACATGATGCTTCCAAACCACTTTGTTTTCTAAAAACAGCTCAAATTCACATTTTGAGTTGTTTATGCTGAGAACAAATCATTCCATTGGATTCTCAATGTTGTAGAATAAATGAACAGCAGCTTTACTCCTTTATTTACTTTCACTATTCACCACCAGGCTCTGTCTGAGTATAAACGCATCTCTACAGCGGTGGCTGTTTTCTTCTGTCCTACTGCAACATTAATAGATAATTGGATGCCTTGCTAGTTTTTTCTAATTTTTAGTACTATCTCCACACATCACCAAGCGATTTGCCAATGTACCTTAATTATGAGGCATACATATTCACAAGAATAGGCACACATTTCAAAGTACATGGAGACACAAACAAACATGTACCCCCAAAGCATCACCACATACTCCTCTGCCAATTGTGCCTTTGTAGATGATATTTAATGTGGCTTTCCCAGAGAGTTCTGGCTGGTTGGCATAATGTCACTGTCTGGCCTTCACTGAATGTGTCAGTGTCAAAAACCAACTCCCACCCCTCCACAATACCCACAGGATCTTCCTGCTGCCAACAGCAAGCTCAGTGTGGACAAGCTTTTTTGTTTTTTGCTTTTTGGTTGCAAATACATGGATTAACATTTAAAATGAGAAACTTCTTTATATCAATTTGGACATATAGTTAGAGATATGCATGCTAATTTGTTAATCTGCAAATAAATTTGTGCTTTTGGGGAGGCTCTTGTGGTATTTTTGTTTGAGAAGTTGCTAATCAGGAAATGGATATAGAGAAAAGGGGAATACCATGCAGAAGGAGTCTCTTATTTATTTATTTACCATATTTTTGATAGTACACAGCTGTGCATCAATGAAAAAATGGATAGAAAATTATTTATGTTTTAAAATGTTCTACAAATGAAAATCTGGCAAGCGTGGCATCATTTAACCCAATTTACTTTGATACCCCTTAGATGTTTTGGTGTTACCAATTCCCTGCTATGTCTAATGGTCAATAAAATGAAGGCCAAATGTGTTTAGCTTAATCTCAGAACAGTTTGTTCAGTTATGGCCTCAGAGTTTTCTGAGAGAAAATATAAAAAAGTATAAAGAATCATGACAACCAAGGAACAGAGTAGACAGGTAGAAAAAAGGGTTTAACAAAGTTGGGTTGTAGAATTTTATCAAACCTTTTAACATCTCACACTTCACTTAAATCCAACATCTAAAAAAAGAAAAGAAAGAAAGAGCATGCCACATTTGCAAAACAATTAAGACTCGCTGTCCTAAACGGGCAGGCAAAGACAGAAAGGCTTTAATTAGAAAGTCTGTTAGTCACACGCTCAACAAATCCGAGCTAAAAAAAAACCTTAAAAGAGTAGTTGATTTGATAACAGAAGCATCATTTAAATCTCTGATATCTTCCATATAACCTTTAGGGGAAATGGCAAACATTTACAAGAAAATAACACCAAAATCAAACTGACAAAACACAAAAACTTAACACCCTGATCATGTAACTCCAGAATCATGCTGAGATTGTAAGACTCTGCGAAGGACTTGAAAGTGGAGTGGAAGACAGGACCACCACTAAAAAGACAAGTTCTCTGTTAGAATGGTTTGAATCAAACCAAGATTGTTGCAAAACCTAAAAGAAACATTCTACAGGATATATTCTATTCAAGTTAACGGAGCTGAAGGTATTTTACAGGTTCTTGTCTATAAATCTTCGTATATACCCCAGCTATAATTAGATCAAGTTGTAAAAGAACACATGGAATTGCTTCCTCTTCAGTAATTCACTCATGTGCAGTTGTTTATTAAATTGAATCCCAATAAAAATGAGGTTTGTTGCTGTAAATTATGTGTTTTACAAGGGCTTGTATGACTTGTTAAGAACATTTAACAAATCTGAACTAACTACTTAAAATGTAATATATGGAAAAGATTTAATCTATAATATAACACAATTCTAAGTTAACACTGTATGGTGCAAATAGTTTTTGTGGGTGGCTTTCCCCGTTTGCTAAGCGAATCATTTTCTGCTGGCTAATTTCATCCAGCCTGTAAAGCCTGCTACTTTCACTAATTTGGAGAAAATATTCCTCTACTCACACATAATCACTGCTTTAAGCTGGTGTCTGTTTTCTTGTATACAAGGAGGGAAAACTTGGGCAAATAGTCTGGAAAATTAGACATTATCCTTCATTAGAGCTGGATTCATCAGAGCCTCCCATCTCCACTCCATAAACATTTTCTGCACTCACACAGACATGTGCTCCATCTGTCCAGTTCAATATCACCATGTAAAATCCAATTATCAGCTGTTCCTAAATCAAGGGCAGTGGAGGGTTTAATAGGAGATTGTTTTTGCTTTTATTTTAAAGCCTCTAAAGAATTCAACTTATTAAAAAAAAGCTAGTGAATGTAGATTAAAAACTCTGAACTGATTACCTACTATGTTTTATAGCTATATAGATGTTTTTTACTTTCTGAATTTAGAGAAACTTACAATTCTGTATCAATAAGTATCATTTTAAAACCAGCTGAAATATACAGTCCCCTTATATTGAAGAAAAAACAACTAATAAAATCTGCAAAAGGTACAAAAAGTCCTATACATAAGAGATAACAAGGTATTCCTGGGAAAATATTCAAAACTTAGCAAAAATAGGATGACCTTGTCATTATTTATTTATAATGTTAATCCAAAATTAAAAAATAAAAAAAAAACTGAAGGCGATGATGACCAAGAGGGCAAAAGCAACATTTGTTAAGCTGTAAGAGTTTCAAGACTGGAATTTGTTGTACATTTTGAAAACAGTCATCTTTATTCTCAGTACCTCTAGACCAGGCATGTCCAACCTCGGTCCTGGAGGGCCGCAGTCCTGCAGGTTTTAGAGGTTTCCCTGTTTCAGCAC
>JAUZNJ010028924.1:0-15745 GCA_034780135.1 Jordanella pulchra | reverse complement strand
CCCTAAAGGGCGCGCCTCACATTTTGAGAGAAAAAAAAGACTTTTGTATGCGCCTTTTGGTCGTGAAAATACGGTATGTCAAAGGATAACTCTATTGTGCTCTATTAGGCCAGCTATATACTGGGTTTTGTTCTGGAGACTCATCAAAAACATCTGGGAATTATTTTACGAAGAAGAGTTCTTTTACAATAAGAAACACTACAAGCGCCCCTGAGCACCCTCTTCATCAGAATGTTATACAACAACTGTGTCTTCCTAAAACAAGTCATTGAAAAAACACTTGAGATTTACAACAATGGTTATTTTCCCTTGAGAAGAATATATTTTTTCTAGAATAAATTATTTAACTGATTTTAAGTTGATTGGATTGGGTTGAAGTAAGCCACAGTTTTGATAGTGAACTAAATGTATGGTTAAGGCTAATTTATGGTATAATACCTTAAGAAGAATGTTTTATATTTTTAGAAAAGCTGAATTACTCAGCCTAGTAAAGAAGATGTAACAGTTTAATAAAATATCATGCTGCAAAGCTGTATTTTTTTTTTTGCTGGTTTAAATTATTAAATGTGACACTCAGATCATAGCATTTGTTTTATTTATTAGAATGTGTAATGTTTTCTTACAATCCATAAAGTATTTTCAAACTGGTGAATGTGTCATGTTTCTTTTTGCTATAAGTGGAATAGGTAAAGTGAAAATAGTAAAGAGTTACAGATTAATGGGCTGGATAACCTTTTATTTCAGTTTCACATGATTAGCCTTGGAGTTTATCAATTGGCGCCATTTAGCTAAATATCTTCACTAATGGATCACTATGGGGTTAAGGCTATTAAGTCATTATGATATTTGCCAAAACTCCCCACAGGAAACAATAGCTGTGGTCTCGGTCACAGCTGCTAGATGTGGTTAACATCCTTGGCATTTTGCATTGATTAACAAGTGAATGGCTTTTCAGACCCTAATGTGTTTTCTTGTGGGCCAAAAAATGTAAATTACACCTGCTTGAATGAAGGCATGTCATATTAAGACTGGTTTCCTTTTCGTGATGGAAATTTCATTACTCTAGATTACATTTCCATCATTTATTATTAAAACAGTGCTGCTTAATTAAACGATCATCTGAATGCTTTTACAGAGACAATTCAAAGGTCACAAGCAGTTGTAGGACATCTTAAAGACACAAGGATTCCTGCTTATGTTAAAGTAATGCGGGTTTACAGTTTTGTATTAAATATTACTTGAAATATGAATGTTTTATTTTCTCCTTTACCTTAATTGTCTTAGTTTTGCTAGGCCCTGACTTTTTAGGAGCTCAATATCCTCCCCAAGCACTATTGCTGCAGCTCTAAAACTACAACTAAGCTGCAAGCCTTATCTAATGAAATCTGACATGTTTCTGTTTAAGGGCTATTCTACTTTGGCCAAAGCACAACATTAGGGGCATAGTCAGTCAAGAGTAGGACATGTAAGGAGAGGCCATGCAAACTCACCCTTTGTTTAAAGTCCTTGGGGCTCGTAGCAATATCTCTCCTCAGTGGTAATACTGTTAGCCACACAGTCTGGCCTAATTTCATCCTCAATCAGCATCTTCAGGTCCATCAGCGATAACTTGAGGCACCAGCTATTGCACTGATTCCCTTGTGTTTACCTTTGATAGTTCATAGTGCTCTAATTTGCAATCCTTAACTTGGTTTAATTTAGCAGAAATTTTGCAGCTTGAAAATGCTTAAACAACTTTGCAGTAACTGATGGACAAAACACAAATGACACAGTACAACAGATGAAAAGAAAAAAAATGTTGTAGGTGAAAGATTACCAGAAGTCATTAGTTCAGATTTTAGGAGACAATGCTCAATACTTGTTTTATGAGACCTGATTAAAAATATGCTTGTAAGAAAACTTAATTTTTGTTGTGTTTTAAAGCATGTATAAATATAGCATAATGCTTTACTAAACGGCTAACTAAATGCTTTACTTTTTTACTAGCGGCCCTTGAGGACTGACTTTGGAGATGCCTGCATTACAGGAATCAAACCTTTTTCATGATTCCCATGCGATGACAGTGGGATCAGATGCAAGAGTTTGGCCTGCAACAGAAAGATTGATCTGGTGGAGCCTGTAGACAATAGCTTTGCTTCTGTCAGTAAGCCCTGAGGTAGCTGTGGCTACAATGTACCTTGCCACCACCATTGTGTGGATGAATAGGTAAATGTCTGAATGTAGGGTACAGCAATTTGGTCAAGTCTCCTGACTTGAAAAATCATTATATAAACACCGGCCGTTTACCATTTACCATATGATAACATTAGTGCTGGCTGCCGCTCTTTAATACAGCGGAGTCTCAATGGTCTTAATTAAATCCAAAAGTCACATATTGTATGAACAAATGTTGAAACATAGAAAACACATCAATACAACTGGTGAAAACAGCTCTGAAATGATCAATTCCAGAAACCACAGCAAGAGTTGAGCCAAGATGACTCCTCTGACACCCAAAAAGGTTTAGTCTCCCTGGAAGTTACATATTTGGCGTGTTATCTAATCAGGGCTCTACTTTCTTGCTGCTTACTTCATTAGACAGAGGTTCAAAGCTAAACAGGGATTTCCCATAGAGACTAACAGGCAGCATCTTGCTGCTCCACAGCGTCCAAAAGTGGAATTAGCAGACGATAAATGTGCATCATGCGCATGAAATCAGGCTTATTTTAATGATTACTTAATGCAGTTTAATTACTCCATTTATAAAATTTTACAATGCATATTTAACCAATATTTTTTCCATATTTACAGGTGAGATTTAGTCTCCCTAGTACTATATTCAGTAAGAAATCACCACTGGATAACAACCAAATTTAAAGAATACAGGGCTAATAATCAATTCAGCTATTGAGTATTTCACGAGGAACTGCATACTAAGCATTGAACTATTATTTCAAGAATATTGTTATTAAAATTAAAATTTAAAAAACGTTTAATCAAGCCATTAGTACATGTGAGGATAAGAAACATCTTAACATCAGCCAAATGCTGCAGTATTGGAAAAAAAAAGCCATTCCATCCCTCATTCACGAGCCTCATCATACTACATAAATGTAAAAAGGATCTTTATCTTCTTGTGCTGTGATGTTCCAAGGCTGCCCTCATATTCTGATTAATAATTATCTTGATCCAATACCTCCATTAATTAAGCTGATATTAATAGTTTGTCAGAAATGAAGTTCATGTATCCAAACTTTTCATAGCACTAAGTTCAGTATAATTTGATACTTCTGCTTGGAGAGCTCATATGATGAATACTGAAGTGCAAGAGACCAGTGAAGACTGTGCATTATAAAAAATGAATGCACTCTTTCAGAGTATAGGCACCCAAGTGTCCTACAACACACCTAGTGTACTGAAGGCACTCTATGTCCTATGTCCCCTCCTTCCTCTGCCACTGAAGCCTCAACGGGGTGCACATGGCCCTTCAGTCCCCTTGGTGGAGAGTCACCTATGAAACATTGCACCCACGCACGCCACATGTCCCAGATCATTCAGCGTGCTTAGCTAAGCTGCTGCTGTTATGTAGTCATTATCCATTTAACTTCTCCCTGCTCCACGGTGTCAGCTTCCTTTTGTTAAGACTCATTCAGGTACAAAGTATTATTACACCCTCTGGAATAGGATAGCTTTACAAAGCCCTCAAGGGAAAGCGTTTATCTCATTGACTATGTATCCACACAGGAGGAAGAATGCTTGTGACGGATCTCTCAAAACCTGTCTAGGTTTTTCCCAACAGGGAAACTCACAGAAAACAGAAAGTGACCCTGTGTGGAAAATCTTTGCAGAGCTTCTGCAGTTTCTGTCAATCCATTACCTTTAATTTTCAGCGACGTACTTATAAGCAGCTTAACTTGTTGCCTTTTCAGGGAAAAAACGGCAAAGCTATGCTGCTCCTGCTGTCACCAGGATTCATCAATCCAAACCTCATTTTCTAAGACCTTCAATTTTTTATTAAATAAAAAAGAAAACAACTCAAAGTTAAAAGTAGGTTTTAAAGTTACAGTTTAAATTATATTACATGATACATTTGAGTAAATCTCCCATGTTTAACAAGAGACCCAGTAAGGCTCCAAATCTGTCTGGACGGAGGATATTTATTTTGTGATTTCAAACCTTCACTGAGAAAAACTGAAAGGTTTTTAATGCAAAGGATTATAGCTGATTTACTTTCAAATTGATTGTTAAAATACTGTACCTTGAGGAGAAGAGGAGAACAGATGCACTTTTATTCAACAGATGCACTTTTATTCAGTCGACTTAAGTTTAAAGACACTCTTAAATCAATGTGTCTATTACTCTCAAGGAAGGCATGACTCTTTAATTTCCCTGTAGCACCAGGATTGCGTGCACTAGGTCCTCCATACCAGTTTAATGCATTTACTCTGTAAGCTGCTCATTCCCAGTCACTGCACTGTCTGTCTTGACATCTTTATTCATGAGCTCCCTGTAAATTCCTCAGAGGAGTATTAGGAGTTGTCTTGAAGCTCTGATGCACACTAGGGAGGATTGCAAAGAGACTAGAGGCAACGATACAATAGAAGGTTTTGCAGCTCTCATCCTCTGCTTTTTAAATATTCTTGCCATAAGATGCTGCACACAACTAGCATGAATGATGGGAGGATGGAAACCAAGTAAAGTTCCTTTACAATACTCCACCATATAATGCATGTGCTTCATATACAACAAAAAAAAGATTATGTTTGACTGTTCAAAGATGAGCCATAAAAGGAAGAGAAGTTCAGGCTGATGGCTGCGGAATGTAGATTAAACTAGAATCTGCAGTCCAGAGTGTAGTCAGGCCCCTACTCAATTATTAACATCAGGCTCCTTCTGATTAAATAAAATATTACTTCTTTACTTCCATTTGAACTCCTTAAAATCAAGACTGCTATTTGTGCATGCATCTTCAGCTGTATCAGACAGACAAGTAGAACATGAGTATTGGTAAAAGAAATACTCTGCCTGGGATCAAAATTAAATTGGAACATGTAAAGTTATTATGTGCTGGTGAAAAAGAGTAGGGAACTCAGATTGTTTGTGTGCAGCCATGTCAAGCTGGCCATAAAAAGCTCTAGAGAAAGCACGATAGGAGGTGGTCAATCTAGGGATTTATGCCAGTGAGTGGTGACATTGTATTAATTCTCTCCGATTTAGGACTGCTTTCTCTGCAGTACATCATTCAAATAGGGCTGTGATTTTGCAGATATAAACAACAAATGCTTTTTTGCCATCAACTATTTGGAGTCTAAAGTGTATTTTGATTATACTAATATTTTCAAGATAATCAATGTATTTTGATATCAGACAAGGAGAAACAAGTCAATGGAGTAATATTACTAAACATAGCATATGCTGTCAAAGTGAAAAGGTTAACCATCTTTCAATGTTTTCTCCATTTGTGGATATTGAATCTTACTGTGGTTCGCTGAGGTCTCATAGCTTTAGGTCTCATAGCTTTAGCTTTGAAAACCTTTAATCACTCATAGGGTCAATGACATTGCTTCCTATCTAATTGATTTCCTTCAGTTTGGGGGAATAATGCTGCTTTAAAATCTTCGTAGTCTGCTGCATATTTTCAGACAGGTTTCAGGGAATTCGTCATTTCTTAGGTTTGGATCAGGCTAGGATATAGCTAGTGAAACAGAACTCAACTTTTCTGAAAATTTGGTTAAATTTTCTGAACATTTTCTGAAAATGTTGTTACATTTGTTAATTTCTGACAATTTATAATACTGACTTTATTTATTTTTTGAAAAATTGAAATCAGAATTTTAAATTGTTATTTTGTATTTACTTATGTTACTTTTGGATATGTACATTTCTTATTTACTTTCCTGGAATGTTCCCCCTGCTCGAGATGCTTATTTGAATATTGAAAATATAAAAAAAAAATAAATAAATAAAAAATTACATGCAAAACAGACATCAATAAAAGACAACAAGTATGAAGAGCAAAATTACTCACCATCTCTATGTGAAAGCAATTTATTTAAAATCGTATTTTTCTCAAAGAAAACTCAACAACCTATGTGCTTGCACAGCTGGTGTCACTAAATTCGCTAGGGTTAACATTAGATGAGTTTAAGTTATCTGGGGCTGACTGAATGTAACGGTTGCTTAGGTTGAGCAGGCAAGGCTAGAGATTAACAGCTGCATTTCGGCCCAGGCAAAGCATAGACACTGGGCCAGAGTAGCATATCCATAGTAGCCAATTTACTTAATGTGGAAAATGCACAGTTAAGCTGTTGAAAAGCTATGATTGATGTGAGGGAATTATAATATGTTAGGTTAATATGATTAGGCAGTTCTCTTTGGTGCTTTTTAGATGGCATGCTTGAATATTTAACAAAGGCACATTAAGAGTGCCAAAACCCTTCAAGTTTCGTTATAGTGGAATCCAAGGCCATCTTTTTGTAGCCTTAAAATGTATTTTAAAGTCTGATGTACATGATCGTTTTTGTTATATGTCTGTTTTGTGTTTCCTTCATGTAGTTTTGACAGTATATTTATTCAACTCCTTTAATGTTTAATTTCATTCTTTTATTATTCAGCTCATTCATCTGTCTGCCTCATGTGGATTTCTATTTTCTACAATTATGTTTACTCCTCAATGGAAAATGCTACCTTGCTGCTTTACTTCTGTTCAGGCCTAGCCAATCTGTATCCATTTCTGTTTCAGCCTTTATTTTGCTGTGTTCACCTCATTGCTTGATGTTTCTTTTCAGAAAATATTTACAAAAACCTTTTTACTTACTGAGTTGCTCCTCTCTGCCTGTTTGCATTTATATCAAACTCCAAGTACAGTACCACAACAGTCTGACAAGTGTGAATTAAAACTTGATTTATACAGATAAAAACTACAATTTCAGGGTATGGTTGAGCAATCTTATGTTCCATATTTACCTTTCAGTGGCTTCACAAGTCAAATGTAGCACTTTTTTTTTGCAGACCAGAATCACTACAGCACAATGTCTGTTTATAAAGAGAGAAGGAGGAAGTCACAGGGGCTAGGCTCAACTGTTTTGTATAATCTGTCACTTTCATTACTGTTTCCCACAATTCATCAAATCTTAAATCCTGTTCAGCATTTATAACCTTAAAAAACCCCAGTTCTAATCTTCTCTTATGGTGTGAATCAAAAGTGAAGCAAGATACTGTGGCACAATTGAATAGAGACGTTCAGGGAAATCAGCTTGCATAACGGGGCCTAAAACTTGCATACTCCACTTTCCATAGCAAAGGTTGGCATCTATCAAAAGCAAACTGCTTTTAAACATGTGGTCCCTCACATTAACTACAATCCTTGAGAAGCACATTTTGAAGGAAATGGCATTCTAATGTCCCTGCTGAAGATCCTGGTGATGTCGATCAGCGAGTCAACGGTTGTTTCTTAATATGTGTACTTATGCGTTCTCATGTGCTCATGAAACATCATCAGCTTCAGGCCCAGCACTGTTCCAATTCATAAGAAGACAAAACTGAGAATGGACAAAATCTCTGGATGTTGTTCTCGTCCCTCTCTCTTCACCGAGCATGCATCACAGCAGATTTGTGTGTTCTCCAGACTGACAGCTGTCCTGGCATGCCTTGCGGCAACAGCAAGTTCCAGTAGGCTCATCTAGCTCAGAATGTTGACTTAAAAGTTCACTTTTCTGTTGTTGTTGCTCTACAAAAATGTTTTAAGATAATTTGAGGCAAGAACATTATACTTTAAGCTTCACTATATAGCCCATTTCCTGATTTATTGCATAATTTTTTAAAAAGTCCCGATGTTGAGAGAACCGTGCCAACAAATGAAGCTCCTAGGCTAGCCACAGCCAGGGCTAATACTAGCCCACCTGCAGCAGCCAACTCTCAGCAAAGAAATGTGTAAAGTACTGGTGGCCACTCTCCACTTCTGGTTATATTTACACAGTGTAAATCTGACACAATATTTGCTAAATAAAACACCAGACAAGCTCAATTTCAACTTACCTTACCCAAAAGGCATGCAACTTGTCAGAAACATGAGTTTTTTTAGGAAATTAATGTACCAGAAATAGTCATAATCGGGTTGCATTAAACACTTTTCAGTACAACCACTGTAAGGATGTGAATTTTGATTTATTAAAGATACACACAACAAACTTACTAATGGTCACCATGCAAACCCTGCTTATCATTGATATAAAAGGTCCAACAACCAGATTAAAAAAATATCTAAATCATTTTATTTTTAATTTTAACTAGCAATATCCTTTCTTATAGTGACCACTCAGTCACATGCCCATAGTGACATCATCTTTGCTAATAATGTAATGAGTTCATGATGGAAGGGAGACCACTAAGTGTCTCTAAGTGTCTGTTTAATGAGTCATTATTAAACAGACAGTATTAAATCCATCTGAACCCCCTAATGACCATCAACATCCCCCAGGTCCTCTCTATGGGCCATCCAGTAGGGATCAGAGACATCTTTTTCAACCCTCCCCTGTTTCTTCTGTTACACCTACAGTGTATTTTTCACAATGCTTCCAAGCATCAGGTCGAACTGAAGAAGCCTCTTGGATGAGAGGCAAAACATCTTCTAGAAAACTTCACGTCTAGTTGCCTAAACCAAACTTTCCAAGCTTGACCATGACCTGGATGACTGAGAACCTTTACAAATATGTAATTATAATGCTTAAAGAATGTCTAAAAGTGGTACAAGTCTGTTGAATGTTTATGGATAGTTTTTATAAGTCAAACAAACTTTTTAGACTTGCATCCCTATTCCTCACAGAAACATGGTGAGCTACTATTTTCATAAAGCCTGCCACTATAATCTATAAACTGATTGAAAATATTCCCTACCATTATGATTTTTTATACTGTAATTTTTTTGTGCTGCAAATAAGATTTCAAGAACCCCTTAGTTTTTTTCAGGAGCATTTAAGTCAGACTTTCACACTGTACATTACCTTCAGAGTAAACTTACAGGCTGGAGCTACAGCTGACTGCCCTCATTGTTTTCTTCTATCTGGGGTAATGTGTGCTGTGCTCCGTGTAACTGACTCTGGTATGTTTGTAACCAACTGACACAAGGAATGACTTGGGGGAATAAAGACGAGCTGCAACAAGGCACAAGCATGTCAAAAAAGATGCTTCTTGACTTTCATCGATACCGTCTTCACTCAGTGTCAGTTTCTGAAATGGACAATGAGGCTCCTGGGCCATAGCATCAGTCAGTTATGCCAAAAACAGGATTTTGGTTATCTATTTACATGTCCAGCCAGGGATGAGCAAATGCACCTTTTGTTGTACAGTCTATGCTTTGTGTGGCACTCTAGCATTTTCTTTGTCTTTATTTCCTTCGTCCTACATACTAAGGTGATCTTTTGTGGTTTGAATGGTATTCCAATGGAGATTATGAGCTAAAATCTGAAATATATATAAATATTAGTCTAAAGACAGTCATTAAGGCTTTTGTATTACTGGCTATATTAGTTATAATTCAAAATGAGTCTAAGCAGGCTGAAGAAGTAGCTAACCTGTTGCCATCTGCCTTGAGGCAAACTGATCAGGAATAAGGAACAGTATATCAGATCACTGATAAGGAACAGTAAATTCACACATAGTCATGAAACTGTATAACACTCTTGACTCTCTAAAGCTAGCACTGTATAGATAGGATTCATTGAATAGAAATGAAAATCTCACACTATAACTTTGAACAAAAAGGTACCAGTTGTGTAAGCAGGAAATTTAAAACAAAAATGGGAAGCATTATCCCTTGTGTATCACATACAAAGTAATTACTGAGTTATTTAGATGAAATGCCCCCCATGTTCCCCAAACAAACTATGTAATGTATCATCAATGTTTATGACCATTCAGGAGCTCACATAAAATAAAAAAAAATAAAAAAGAAACTGAAGCGAGCCATTGTACGAGCCTATTTGAAGTCTGTTCTTTAGAGACTTGAGCACCAAATAGGTGCACAGGTAGTGAATGAAATGATTTCTATTTTTAAAAGCAGAAGTTAATTCACAGTGGGTGCCCTTATAGCAGTATGAGGACATCCATAGCTTAGATTACTTTTTGAAATCGGAATCTCATTTTGTATCATAATTAACTGCATTCATGTGCAGTTTATATTCAATCTCAAACTGTGTTATATATATTCGAGCAATATACAAGTGAGGTCATCCCATTAGTCTGATGTGAGATGGCCTACGGATGACTCTTAATAACTAGAGTTGTTCATCAGCTGCAAAGACTCTCGTGGCACAGAGCGCAGGGAGATGCTGAACCATTGGTGACTCAAAGTTCCTTCTGGTGTCCCTCTGTGAGGCTGGTCAGTGTAAACCAGCCAATAAGCCATCCATCATCACTTGCCGGCAGGTCACTCAAAACTCTGAACTCATACTCCGTTCCAATAAACACATACTCCTTCATACTTGCTTTACTACACGCTTTTATCGTGTTTTTATTTTTACTTGCTTTTGTTCAAATTTTATTTTGCTTCTATCTTACAGTTTAATTCATTTAAAGCATTTTGAATCGCCTTTGTACTTGTGCTATAAAATTGTGCTGTAAAAATAAACTTGCCCTTTCTTGCCTTGTCTCCTCATTTTTCCATTGGTAATGTCCTCCAGCAGCACCAAGGCTGTTCTCCTTTCACAATTGTGCTCGCCTTTAAGCTGCTTTTAATGGACATGTGCAATAGTCTACAGCTTGTCTACCTTATGAATCATTACACCTGACTTATTTGGAATTATTCTGCTGATCCACCACCTTGTAAGATTATTTTCTCTGTTTAGTTAGAATGAAAGTGCATCTTTGACCAAACATTTATGCTTCTCAACACAAAGTGATGCACATTTACATGACAATAAAGGGACATGTACAGTTTACATCTGATTGAAGTTGCTTTTGGTATTGCTTTTTAAGGTGTATTGCTTCACATCATTGTTTTAGGCTAAATGTGATTTAGCTAAAGGAACTAGGGGATGGAGTTATGAAAGAATACACTTGAATGTCCAATTTTTTAATGCTAATGGGCACTTAAACCTTAAAATCCGAAACCTACGAGCCCACCCATGTATCTCTCCATGGCATTGAATAGGCTGTCTGCTGCAAAATATTCTGGATTTCAGGGACTGAATTTCCCATGAAGTCCTACAGATGTGGCATACGCAGCCTGACAGCTTTGATACAGGACATGGTGGCTGTTTCAGTAGTAGTAGTACAGGACTAGCACAGTGCTATGAATACAGCCTGTCTATATTTGCAATTACCTGCTTTGCTAGTTGTGTCACTTATGACTCTTGTTTTCTTATCATGCCTCTAGTCTCTGTACAACATTAAGATTTAGGTCATAAAAGTTCAAACTCATGGACAAAACATCTAGTTTGTTGAATCTTGTCTTGAATAAAATGGAGTGAATTCAGTGTATTTAGATGGGTTTTAACAGTTTATAGTTTGTTATTTTTAGAAACATAGTGCTTTGCTGACACACATTTTCACAGCAGGTGAAAAGTTTTGCTTGAAATAATGCACATTTTCACATGTAATTTCTATACATGCCGAGTTATGCTTAAAAGATTGTACCCACACTTCCTACACAGGCCCCAAGTGGTCTAACACAAATAAATTACATTTTTAAACTAAAATTGAGTTGTAGAACTGAAAAGAAAACAAATTTAATTTTCAATGCAACAAATTGGAGCAAATTAATTTATTTTCAAACTCTTAGATTAAGTTTAAATGAAGGGAAATAAATGTTTAAACTATGCATTTAACTTCAAATTAAATGAAGGTAGATTCTGTTAGGACAATTTCAATTAAGTTTCTAATGGCACATGTTTCTGCCCATACTATGAGCAGTGGACACTGTTTATTTGAAGGTGTCTCAGAACCTAGGATTTGGCAACAGGCAGTAGTTTGTATTGTTGTTTTCTTTTAAGAAGCCCTGATACTCATACCCTTTTCATTTCTAACGGTTGAAAATTCTGTGGACATTTGCATCATTGATCGATAAAAAGGAGAAGTAATAAAAAGTGGAAAACACTGAATGTAATAGATACGCCAATGTTCTATATGTTCAGTTAAAGTAAATCTAAATGTAACTTTGTGTAAAATATTCTACATCACAGTAACTCCATACCTAAGCAAAGGGTATAAAGCATAGCAGAAAAGGCCTTGGCATACCCCCGGGTGCCGTCCATGAAAGATCCGCTATTGCTGTTCCTGCCAGTTACTTACCATCCTTCCTGTAGTAGGTGATCTCCACCTTGCGCTCCTCAGAGCCAAGCACAGCCTGCGCCACCTGGTTGATCGCCTCCTTCTCGGTGAGGTCTCCGTGGAGAAAGTCACAGGTGCAAGGCTTCTGCATGATGTCTGGTCTTGAGAAACCCGTCATCTCACAAAAACCATCGTTACAGTAAATAATTGCACAGTTCTCAACCCTGGCATTGGCTATCACAAATTTGCGATCTGCAAAGAAGGAGGAAGACAAATTCAGTTTATTTATAAAAGAAAATACACGGAAATAATTTTGACATTGTTACGATAACGCTGTAATAGATAACCAGATTCTTAGTCTTATTTTTTAATTCAAGTGATATGAAATGAAATAAAGTGAGACATCTATGGACTCTGTTATTTGTTGAAAAACATCCACAGTAGGGCATTTACACGAGAATACTTACTTTGACCCTCGAATTTCCTAATGATTAATCCAAGAAACGTGTTTTGTGGCGCAACGTGACCTCTTCTTACAGGCATGTTTACACGCTGATAATTCCACGACCTCCAATAAAAAAGCGCATTTACAAGTAAATCCTGAAGTTGCAGATGTTGCGTCTTTGTGATGGCTCCGCTTACATCCTCTACTTGCGTCAGGGGCTGAAACCTCTTTCTACTTTTATTTTATTTTTTCAAAGCCTATTCTAAATAGACATTCCGGCTTCACCAGGAGTTCTTTACCCTGCTTGTATACCAGAGCTTGTAAATGCCACCTCGCCGAAACGCCGGACGGATTCGGGGAGGATAGCCTGAGTGAGATCCGGTACGCGGAGCATTTCTCGCTGAAGATGGGGTGCGATCCTGACGTCCTCCGTCTCGGTGTGTGTGGCGCTCACACTGGACGCTGGATAATATTCCAAGAGGAGTGACGCTGCTCCCAGTAGGCTTGGGCTGCTCTGGTTCGTGTACTATTTCACAACCTGCAGCAGCTGCATAATACCAGAAAAAAAGTATTTGCGCTAATTGTAACCTTCTCTTGTTTCTGTCCGCAGAGACAGGTAGTTGGGAGTCAAAATGCAAAAACCTTATTTCGCATTTGTATCATGAAGCAAAGACATCAACAATTCAGATATCAACATTTAAATCAAACAAAGTCTCCTAAATCTCTCATTATTTTATGATCAATGTGTCCCAGTCAAAGAGCTCGTTTTTTGTGCATACTAGTGCAAGATACGATTTATTTTAAGTGACTAAATCAAAGCAAATAAACAGACAAGCAAAAAAAAAAAAAAATCCTTGCTGTACTGTTTTTTTCAATAAAAAAGGTATAAAATTCGAAGACAAAGTAGGAAAAAAATAATATTTATTTACATTTCCTACGCCATAGTCTGCATGGAGGTTTTACTTGATTAGTTGTGCAATAGGAGGAAAACAAAGCACTGTTTTACGGTTGTTTTACAAAAAACATCCCTAAAAAATGGCATCCATGTTCACCCCTCTATAAACATCCAGAAATAAAATCCAGAGTAGCCCCCCTCAGAACTGGTTCTCTCCCCATTGCAGAGCAAGGATAGCATTGTAGCACAACTATTAGATGTCCTCTCAATAATTATGGCTTTTTATGGGAAGAAAAGGCAAGATGAAACAAATTGTTTAAATTAATCCATAAATCCCAGCAGTTTAAACAGACTCCTTATTCTATATAATCCAGCTTTAGCTATTTGTGACAAATATCAAAAACAGAATCTGTCTCTGAATCTGAAAAGCTTTAAAAACATTTTAACCAAAAGATTACAAGTTGTAATTGCAGCAATAATTACAACTAGTAATGAGAGAGCTAGCAATAAAAAAGTTCTTTTAGGTGAACTGAATCACTGAAATCAGAACAGTAAAATGGTTTGTTCAAACATGTGTTGGTTGAATAATAGTTCATGAAACTTCAGTTTTAGTTTTGAAGTTGAAATGAGTTGCAAAGGTTTACCTGTATTTTTTGCTCCTTTATATATATGCTTTGCTGTAGTGACATTAACTGTGCCAATTATAGGCGTTTAATAGATCATTATGTTCTATATGTTCCATCCATCCATCCATCCATCCATCCATCCATCCATCCATCCATCCATCCATCCATCCATCCATCCATCCATCCGCCAACGTCCAGTCCATCAAAGAATTTTATGTTACCTAAAGGCAAAGTACAGTAGGTGAAACAGTACCGCTCAGTGTCATTTGTGTACTACATGATGCGTTCATGCCATAATACACTGTGAACAGATTTGCCACTCTTTGGAACACTTGGTGATTAAGGGAATCCAGCAGCACCTGACTGCCAGTATGAATGACCTTCGTACAGTGATGGAGTGATTGAACCAACTCTGTTAGCCTATTGAGAATTACCACTGATCCTTACAGTACCAGAGAGTGTGAATCAATGCCATTTTCATTAAGTACTACTTGGCGAATCTCTCCCTGGCAGTATTTCTCTATTTTTAGTTGGCTAGCTTAGCAAAGATAACTTATACCCTTAGTTTTAGTCAGCTTAGCTGTTGCTTGAGGGTATTTAAGGCTAACTTTAGCTGTTTGACTGGAGTAACTGATGACATTGTGTGAGTCACAGAAGATCCCTCAGGACCAGCTTGTGTTGATTTTAACTAAACCGAGAGAGTAACAGATCAGTTAATGATAGTGGTTTGATTCACTTCATTCACACAAATGTTGTTTTTATTTAAACAACTCGTTCATGAACAATCTAACACTAGGCAGATTTAGTATCTCAGGCCATAGTTTTTAAAACATAGGGTTACAGTAATTTTAAAATCATTAAAACCTATTTTTTCTTTATAGTTCACTTTTTTGTGTGTTGATCACAGTATCTTCATAAGATTAATTGAGATTTATAGTTTTAACTTGAAAGAATTTTTTTAAAAAGCGTATCGCATTAAACCTGTACTTCATAACACAGCTGTGATGAACTCAGTTTATAGTTATACCCAAGGTTACATGCTGGGCCATTTCTTCTGTCTCAGCTGGGAGGGAAATTTGTATTAATACAAATGGAGCTGGAGTGAGCAATTTGATTGTTGGAGCTGTGAAGACACATAAGTGTGGTTCATCGTCAGCTTATAAGCAATGAAGCAGTGGGTAATTCTTTAGTGTGTGCAAAATACCTCTTCACTCATAAATCAACGGAACCTGTTTATGAATTTGTTATATAATTTTGGGTACAATATGGTTGACATGTACTATTAAAAATCTTCATACCTGGAAGGTTTTCAGTCTTTCTACTGCCAATGGCCTCATAGTGTTGCTGTCCGTGGTGCTGAAAGGAAAGACGACCTGTCCAGGGTACTCCCTCTAAATGACAGCAGGAGATAGACACTAGCTCCCCTAAGACTCTGCAAAGACAAGTAGAACTGACACATAGATGGATGGATGGATGGATGGATGGATGGATGGATGGATGGATGGATGGATGGATGGATGGATGGATGGATGG
>JAUZNJ010028923.1:0-15748 GCA_034780135.1 Jordanella pulchra | reverse complement strand
TATGATAAAAATTACAGTCTTCTACATGCTTTGCAAGTGGGAAAACCTGAAAAATCAACAGTGTATCAAATACTTGTCCCCCCCACTGTATGGCACGTTGGCCTAATGTACCACTCCAGGTTTATTTATAAAGAACTTTAAAACACCATAAAAGACAAAAGTGCTACACAAATTACAAGATACAAAAACTGATTAACTAAGAACCACTCACAGTGCTAATAGCAACCATACTAACCATACATGACAAATATAAAAAAATAACTGAGTAAAAAGCAGCTAATCAAGTAGTGTATTATTGACCTGGGAAGAATATGTTCATATTTTAGGAGATACTGATGTTTCTTTTAGTAGTTCAACTTTTAGTAGTTAAACTTATTTAAATGCTACCAAGAATCTTTATACTAAAAATATGTTTAAATAAGTTCTTTCACTGCTTAGATTCAAACAAGTAGTTTTATCAGAGTTAGCGGGCTAAGGTGAGATTTATTTTCTCATCAGATATGTACCAAAATAGCAGCCTCATAAAATCAAGAAATACATATTATGGGGATTTTAAAGCCTAACAGTATTTAAAGGAGCTACATTGTTATTCCATAAAGGTTTAAAACTTACCATACTTTACGAAATAATGACTACTTGTTAATCATCTAAACTGAACTGTGTATAATTGCATCATATCTTCCATGGTGATGTTAGAAATGTCAAAATGTCCTCCAGCAACATAAACATCAAACTTGACCGAACTGTCATCTTGAATTATAAATGCCAAGCAAAACTCTTTTCTGTTCCTCTAATTAGGTAAAAGCTATGCAATAAATTTTACATGTAAAATCCAGTGAATTTAGCCCTTTTTTTGTCAATCATTTAAAAAAACAAACCAAAAAACAAAACAAAAAAAACAACAGCAGTAACATTAATGGTAGTTGACACTTGCATGCGTAACATTTTAATACTTATAGTGAAATACCTGTTCTTATAGATGAAGAAATTAAAATCAAACCAATTGTACAAAAGCATTTCTTATTATAAATTCAAAACTCACAACAGGGGCAATAATCAAAATCTCAGTTTTGTAGATCTGTTCAAAAAACTTTATGACTGATGAATTAAATGTCACAAAAATGTTCTAAAATGAATATAAATTTCTAGTTTTTTTAATTACCTACAAAAGATCTTTTTGCATTATTTTCAACAACTGTGGCACTGTTTACTATGTTCTCCCACATTCCTTTGGGATTCAGTGTTTGTTTTGACATTATGTTTAGCAATTTCTGGAGTATAACGGTTAGGTTAGCATTAAACTCAAAAATGGTTTCAAGGCAATAAAATAAATATGCTGAAGGACCATTGTTTTGAAAGTTTTTCATAGGATTCATTTTAGAGTTTGAAAAGAAATATAATAGGTGGTGAATGGCACCTCTAATGGTTCATCATTCAGAATCCTCCTGATAAAAAAAGCTTTGCAAGTCTAAGTCTTTGGAAGATTTGGAAGTATCCAAGTGATGAACTCTAGAGTACGGTTATATAAAGTCTTTGGTAACTTGTTATTTGGGTTTATTATTAAGGTTTTATTGCATAATTCTTAGACTGTTACATGTAGTCAAGTGGTCAACCAAAGAATTGGGATTTTAATGTGAGTATAAACTTTTTCTAAATGTAATAAATTGCTTAAAAAAACAGCTTACTGGATTTGTATGCTGGATACTGCAATAGAGGAACCAAGTCTCTAAAGAATTTGAGCATTCCGGGGTTAATCTTTGCAGAGAACCTCTTGCAGTTCACATTTTATGAACTGCCTTTCACACTGCTTGATATTTCCAGCAAATACTCCTTTGCTGGTAGTCCTTGTGGTATTTCATATATATATATATATATATATATATATATATACATATATACATATTAACTATCTTATCAATATCAATGCGATCTTAGCAATATCTATGCAATATTACAAATGACAGCCTTTGATGGAAGAATTCTTTATGTAACTCTGCATAAAGAAATATATTGGTCATTTGATCGGCATTTTGCCGTGCTTTATTGGGTTGAAACCTGATTTTTATAACTGAGATTATTACAAGAAATGGAGGGGGTGACAAGGAAAACAACAGTGAAGAAAATGTGTCAATTGCAACAAATCCAACTATACTGTAAACCTACTAAGACAAACTGACAGGCTGTGCAGTTATTGTAAAAGCTTGAATTCTGAATTCTTGATTCTTTCTCTTGTGTGGTGTCAGAGATATTGATTGGAGATACTGTATTGACTGACTGATAGGACAATTTGAAATAGGTCACTACAATGATACATGCAGCAACTAAAAGGACCTATAAGGACTGGCCAAGAATTTACCACTGAATTACACATCAGTGGCCAAGAAAAACCTACAATGTAAAAAAAAAAGTGGTTAAAACACCTTTAAGAACAAATTACAGACAATTCCTTCATATGAATACAGTACTTTATACTGTGAATTTACGGAATTTCTTTACAGAGCAGTTAGACCTTAACACAAGACATTATCGCACACACTATTCTCAGAGAACAATCCTGGTGGTAGGTCATAATAATGTGGGAAAGGTATTCACTGGTATCAACGGGGAAGCTACACAGACATGATGGAAAGCTAGATAGAGCGAATTCAAATTCAAAATGCAACACGAAGCTTGAGGATATTTGGAACAAGTATATAGCAAAAACTACAATGGGATGGTTTATATAGGGAATGCCAAACATGGATTCTCAGTGGCTGGTATCCTGCAACTTCTAGATACATTCCCTTCTAGATACATAATTCTGACAGGACCAGACAAAATTATGTCCTGAATCGAGTTATAATGTATGACAGGTTAAGAAATTTTGGTAACTGATAATCTCAATTGGATTTGTCATATCTTGAACTATTTCTAATGGGCAAATACTTCAGTGACATGACAGGTTAATAAAGACATACCCCAAATGACATCCACTTTTCCATCATTTCCTTTTTGGCACTGGACCATCATGTAAGATATAATGTTTATAGGGATATAAATACTTTTGCAAGGCACTGTATGTAGTAAAGCCGGGCTCTGTGAAGGGAAGAGGAGGGCACGATTGGCAGCTTTACCCAGCTGTTAATCCAAACATGCCCCCAGCATACTTCACAGAGGGTTGCACTCATGGAGTCGGAAAATTGCAGCAGGATGACAGCACTAAGTAGCTCCATTTCACTTTATATTTCAAACTATTTTTTGTCCAGTTAAATAGCAGATGTTCAACTCAAAAAGGTGCTTGTGAGAATCAATTTGTTGATAATGAGAATGGATTTACAGTTACCAAGTGAATAAAAAAATACTAAAATCTCAAAACAATTTATTCAGTCTATAACATTAATTGTAGCACCACAAAAGTTTGCTAGAATGTGAAACATTCCAACAACGCTAATTGAATCCTTTTCATTAGGCAATGCCTAATATAAAAATACAAAAAAAATTTGTTTGACAGGTACATTGGACTGTGCCTTTAAATGTTTAAATGTACATATCTGCAACTGCAGGACACTGAATATCATAAATATCTTCAAAGACACCAATATGTTTTAAAGTATGTCAGTACAGTCCCTCCCTATTTTCACCAAACGCCCCAGAAATAGCTGCCAAGTCTATGATTCACCTTTGACACGATTCAGGATTTAAAATTTTAAAAGTCTCCATTAAAAAAATGTGTCTGCCTTTAGAAGATTTGGGTCAGGCTCATCAAACATAATAAGCGGCACACTAATCACATGAGAGGCAGGGTGCGGAAGCCTCACAGCTGTATGCAATTGTTCCAATCGAAGGAGGGGGAAAGAGCTCCCATTAGCTCGAGAACGTGTTCAAGCAGTTACAAAAGCCCCAGAGAAATCTCAGCTGGGATCTGCTTATGATCAATTTTACTAATGCAAATTCATATTTGTTGCTGTATTTTGCATTGTGGCTGGTTATCTAACCAGAAGATGCAAGAAAACAGAGCAGAAGTCAACCAAATGTCAATTAATTTGAAGATGGGTAAAAACAGAGTAACATTAAAACAGAAAGCAATAGTTTCCCTGTGACCATATCTAGCAGTGAGTATGTTTTGGGAAAGGCACATTTAATGACAAATCAAATAAGTTTCATATGGTGTGTAACTGTGCACCTTTGTGGCAGAGTCATCTTAAAGGTGTCTGTGGGCGAAAGCACTGCCCTAATGGATCTTAATGGGTTTTATGGAGCACTGCTGGCTGCTAATGGGGTAGTATGTCCGATGGGGATGCTGCTCTCTACCCCCTCAACCCTCCTCCTCAGGACCTGTCTAGGTTCCTAATGTGACCTGAAGAGAATAGTACATATTGTCTTTATGTTTGCATACATAACAGTTAAAAATGTGGAGATTTTTGGATGGGTGGAGAAGGTGGGGTATAACACATTGGAGTGAAAAAAGAGGCCCAGGAGGTAAAGCCCTGGAGTTAAAGCACTGGGAAAAGAAATAGCATATTATTGAGGGACACTTTGGTGCTAAGCTGCTTATTGATAAAAGCACTAATCTGCCTGGCAGAAGGTAAGGAGGCTTGGTTGTGTGGTGATATAATATCTTAGCTACAGGCAATACCATCAGGAACCTGAGCCTCCACACAGCCTTACCTAGAGGAGTTATTTCATTTTGTTTTATTTTTACATAAAAGGCGGAATATGGCCAGGTGCCTCTCGCTGGAAGAATATGAGCCAGGGGAAAAAGTCAGAGTAGATCATTCTGTGAACCACTGGCTTTTCATCAGACATTTTATCAGACATGATCGATCGGCAGAGACCATCTTCTCTTTAATATGTTTATGGATCACTTGAATCACTTTAATTATTCTCTGTCTACATCAAAGAGCAAGTCAGCGTAATTGAGCATTTGCATGACATTAAGAGGGCTCCTGGTTGGCAGAACCTTAAGGACAGAATGAAACAGTTGCCATTCATCTGGAAGACCTTGGTCACAACTCTATAGGCCATTATGTTCCAATATACTTAAATACAGTCAAAAACCTAGACAAATCTACAGAAAACCTATAGTTTATTCCTAATAATTGGGTTCATCCAGTTCTGAAAAAAGATAAGTCAATATCTGTGAAGGTTCTCAGTCATCCTTACCATGGTCTAGCTTGGAAGGTTAAGTTTAGGCAACTGGATGTGAAGTTATCTAGAAGGCATTTACCTCTCATCCAAGAGGCGTATTCAGTTCTAACTGAGCAGGAGAATAATGAGGTTATGATATAATATAACCTCTTTATACAATATAATCCAATTATAATCTCAGTGTTCTCTGGCATCAGTTAGAACCAAAGAAGCCTCTTGGATGAGAAGTGAAAAGTCTTCCAGAAAACTATATTTTCAGTTGCCTAAACTAAACTTTCTAAGCAATATAGGTCAAATATCCAACTGAGGTAATGTCAGAACTGCAGTACAAACATGTTTTAGGCAATTTCACCAAATGTACCAGCATTCATTTATTAATTTCGTTGTAAGATTTTTTTGCTATGGATAGACTTAAAGTCCAAAATAAATTACTCTTTGTGCACCAAATCTTAGGTTTTAAACGCCCTTTAAATTGTTTTGAAAAAAAATTCTCTGTTTAGGTCATTTTCATATCTAATAACTTTCTGAATCTATGCCATTGGTCTAAAACTCTAGCTTTGTTCATTGTCCAACACAACTAGAAAAATTGGCTGAATTACCTGTCAGTTTGCAAACAAGTTATAAAAGAACATGCTTATGATTTTATTGTTTGATTCAGGTGTATTGAATCAAGGATACCTCTAAACATTACAGAACATCAACCCTAAGTACTAGAGTTTTACACCCCTGATGTACATTATTTTATGTGCTCTCTGCCAAATATTTGAAAAGTCATTTTTCTTTTTCTAACAATTTCCAGAATTGAAAAACTCTAATTTTAGAACAACTAGATACTCAATCCATCCATCTTCTACTGCTTCATCTGTCAGGGTTGCGTTTGGGCCAGTGCCTATCTCCGGCGGACTATGGGCGTAAGGCGGGTTACGCCCAGGACAGGACACCAGTCTGTTGCGGCGCAACAGATAGACACACAAGGACGTACAACCATGCATGCACACACTCACACCTAGGGACAATTGAGAGATGCCAATTAACCTAACAATCAAGTTTTTGGACTGTGGGAGGAAAACAAAACAAACAATATATTTAGATTATAAATATAATGGTATAATGGTAACTGGCACTTTTTCCTTTTTTCCAGAAGTTCTAAAAAACTACCTTATTTAAATAAATAGTTTTTAAAAGAAATATAAAAAAAACAGCCTTATTTTCCAAAATAGAAATAACAAACATTGAGCACTAAAGAAAGAGAGAGCTGTGGATATATTGCTGGATATAGATTTGAATCCAACAGAAAATGAAGGGATTAAGAGATTATTTCCATTAATGCATCAGAGCATGACCCGGAAGCTTTATCTGATGTTTTACCAAAGATGCACTGAGAAATCTGCAGAAACCATAAAACCAAACATATTTAAGTGCTGTCAGGTTGACTGCAACACTCTCTAGTCTGAAGTGCTCTTACTGAGGGACAAATACTAACTTAGCTATTTTCAGTATCAGTGAGGTATAAAAAGCAATTTAAAAGGACACATTATTTTTTTTCTCACCATAATGAAACTTTTCCAAAGTGAATTCAGGTGATGAAAACAAGAGCAAGATACTTTAAACTTAAAGGCTTATCAGAGCAAAGTAAAGTTTTAGGTTTATCCTATTAAGCTTTTTACCTCTATATTATGAAACATTTAAAAATGCTGACAGGCATTTGGAAATATTAAAATCAAAGATGATTAATTATAAAGTATTAATACACTCACACCCACCCTCCTAGGCATGATATTCCTTTAACTCAGAAAAAGGGCTACCAGATTTTTTTTTATTTATTTCTCAAAACATAACATCTCTGGTTTTGTATGACATTAAAACAAAGAAGAAATCAGAAATAGAAATGTATATGCAGTTTCCACTATAAATACTAAACATACTGTTTGATGTGTTTAAAGTTTTGAATTTTTAGGTATACTAAACAGATAAAAAATGTGTATTAATGAATTGACCTGTATATTAAACAACCTTTGACCCTATACAAATCAGGACTGGACTGGATCTGGGCTTTTACGAAATTAGCTTTCACCACAGGGTGGCTGTGCACTCCCTTAGACATAGGGTGAGGAGCTCAGTCATTCGGGAGAGGCTCGGAGTAGAGCTGCTTCCCCTTCACATCAAGATGAGTCAACTGAGCTGGCTTGGAAATATTTCTGATGACCCCTGGACGCATACCTCAAGATGTGTTCCAGGCACATCCCACCATAGGAGGTCCTGGGGGCAACGTGCTTAAGGGGCTATATCTACCGGCTGGCCTGGGAGTGCCTTGGACTACCCCCAGCAAAGCTGGAGGAGGTGTCTGATTAGAGGTAATTTTGGAAGTCTTTGCTGCGACTGCTATCCTGGTGACCCAGATGAAGCGCGAAACAACAAATTCACGAACTAATATTTATTTCCACCATATAACATCCAGCCATCTGACAGATGTACATTAGAGGTGCTCATAAGGATGGCATTACATCATAATCCTTGGATTCAGACTTATCCAACTAAACCTCACCTTATGCCAGCCATTCAGATAAACTTTTCATATAAGACCACATTATGTGTTTATCTCAGGATTACATCGAGTACACATAGAGTACAAATAAAAAAGAAAAACAGCTTCTGCGTTTTGACAGTTGATTGGTCTTTAAATAATAAACACATCCTGGAACATTGCAATATTTTAGGAGCATACAAGAGGCCATCATATGGATCATGCAGAGAGTGCCAAGAACTTGTAATTGTGCTGAGTGTAGCAGATGATGTATGCATCTAGCACTTCCGCATAAACCTTGATTATTGAGCTGTGCCATCTTTTATAATGTGCAGACTGCAAAGCTAGCATCCATCTACTGTATCTCAAGGTAACGCACACATACACCTCCTCTATCCTGGCATGATAGCCTACTTCAAAGGATTTCTGCAGATGAATGAATGTCCTGTTTTTCCTGCTTTTTGACAATATTTTTAATAGCAATGAGCAGTTACAAGGATAAAGATACACATAGGTGGAGTCCAAAAACAAGAGCTATGTATTTTTTTTTTTTTTGAGCTTTTTAAGGCACTAGTGGCTCGTTTTTCTGACAGTAGGTTGACAGGAAAGGGGGTATGAGAGAGGGGGAGAGACATGCGGGAAAGGACCACAAGCCAGATTTGAACACAGGTCGCCCACATCAAGGACTAAGGCCTCCATACATGGGTTGTGCGCGCTAACCACTGCGCCACCTGCACACCCAGAGCTATGTATTTTTACACAGTTATATGATTACCTACATAACTAGTAAAAATAATGTAATCGTTCATATGATGAGTTTGAAGTTCCTGAAATAATCTTCCTACTATAATTTTAATGACTTGCCAATTCAGGGATATGTCACGCAGAACAGAAAAAGCTTTCATTTATTTAACACCTCCTAAACCAAAACGTTTCCTCCCACCTTAACACACTTACTATAAGAAATTCAGAAACTATTGTTTTTTGAATGAGATGTGACTGTTTCCAGTACCCCTTCAGGTGTTGTGATGTTGACTGACTATTTCTGTCAGCAAGCTAAATAACTTAAAAGATTCCTTCTTGTCTGTTCTAAACTTACACTGGCCTGGCTGCAGCAGACCCAGCTAGAAGGTCAAGGACAAACTTTGATTCAAAAAGGGACATGGAAAAAGTCAGTTAGAAACCCCCCCACAGGCAATCTAAAAATGTATGTGTTGTCGCATGCTAGGTAACTATATATGTTTTTAAAAGTGGCTTTCTGACTTAGTTATAGCTAGAGATTTCCCTTAATTGTAGTTGTTTGTTTATCTTCATCCACTTTATCTCAGAACAAGTCAAAGGAACAGCAGAAGCAGTATCAGTATGGGATGCCCAGCCTTCCTTTTCCCCATAAACCTAGTACAGTGTCTCTGGGAAAGCCCAGGGCTAGCCAAGAGACATAGTCCTCCAGCATGTACTGGGCTGTCCCCTGGGCGTCCTTCCAGTGGGACACTGCAGGAACACCTCTCTGGGAGAAGCACAGCTGATATCCAAAACATGTCTGAGTCACCTCAGTTAACTCCTCTGGATTTGGAGGAGCAGCAGTCCTACTCCAACCCCTCTTTGATGGCCAAGCTCCTCATTCAGTCCCTAAGGGAGTTCCTGGTCACCCTGTGGAGAAAGCTCCTTTTCAACAGCTTCTAATCATTTTTTAGTTGTGATCCAGATTTCATGACTATAGGTAATGGTAGGGACCGTAACCAATTAGATTATCAAAAGCTTTGCTTTTTAACTCAGTTCTTTCTTTACCACAACGGACCGATGCAGCAACTAACTCACAGCAGCAGCCGTAGAAGTGCATTTGTTGATTTTGAGATCCATCCTTCCTTCACTCTTGAATAGGATTCAAAAATACCTAAACTCCAGAACTTAAGGCAGGAAGAACCTTCTGACCTGGAAAGTGTTTTTGAACACTTCATGAAGCATTTGACATTAAGGCTAATTATATAAAATTGGCAAATCAAATGGAAGATCAATTCCTATGAAAACTTTGAGTGATCAAACCTGCCCATGCTCATTCATAAGACAATAGCTATGTTTCTAAGTACTTCAAAGATAAGAGAATATTGTATAAGATATAAGACATAAAATAGGTTGGTTCATATTAAACCAGTTTTCTGCCATGGCTGGATTTGACCAATTATAAATTGCTGGGACTTAAACTAAATAATCTTTAGAATTATTATACTTCATTAGTACATAAAATAAATGATGAAAAGTCAGATAAAACCTTGATTGATAAAAAAAATGTTCTGACGACAAAAGGCAGAAATAATTGCAGATAATATACATTCAGCAAAAATGAAAAAAAACAAAAAAAAACAAAGATGACCTCCTTTAATTTTCTTCATATACCAGCTAATATAAATTAGCTATTTAACTAAAATGTATTATATTTATTTCAGTTCTATAAAGTGTGCTTCTTGTTCATCAATGTAAATAGTTTTTTATACATTTTACTTCAAATCTTTCAACTCCTTAGTACAGATGGATGCAATTTCTTACATTTCAAAACAAATGCAAAGCTAAAAATGTAGTAAATGTAGCCTTTTAAGTCTTTTGTTCTCCACCGAGCATGCAAGACATTTATCCAGTCATTGCTATTAAAAACTTTCAAAAGAGAAAAATACTTTATATTACAATATATAAAATATAACATAGAGCCTCATCATTGACCTTTCGTACTTTCTTGAACTATCTTTTCCTATAATCAATTTTAACAAAACAGTTAGTAATACAGTTGTGATATATACAGTTGAGACTTGTATATGAAGTGGTACATGCCTTATATGAATTATCTTGAGTCAACACAGTTTTTCTGTCTACATGTAGAAAAGGACTGACTGCAGCAACCGGATGCAAAGGATTGGCTCGGAATATACATAAATATAACCCAGATGAAAAAAAGATAAAGGGAAAAAAACATACTAAATCTATAAGATATCATTGGAGGAGACGTGGAGCAGTCATACCTGAAAAATATCTCCAAAGAGAAGTGTGAAAATATATACATAGGGAAATAGCCTTATCTATTTAGCAGCCTATGAATGGACATCGGTCTTGAAATTGACTATTTTGTGTCTACAGGATGGCAATTGCTTTCATAGCTCTGGGAAATAAACAGTTTTTTAAGGGATTGTGTGTTACAAATTTGTCCCTTTATTTGCAGAAATCAGGCAGTGCTTCAGTAAATAGATATTTGGTGAAAGTCCAATAACATATCAAAAATGAAAGTTCTCATGGCTTCGAAGAAGTAGTTTATGATGACAAAGGGGCAGTGCATGTGGCATAACACTTTTTTTAGAGTAACCCAAAAGGGGCAAACTGGTCAGCCTTACGTGTTTTACTTATGTGAAAAAAAGTTTTTTCTGTGGGGGACGAGTTTATAGCAAGCAAGAACAATGTAAGCAAGCAATAGAATGTAGAACATTCTACATTCTATTTTCTGTTGCAATAGAGGATCATCTGTAATATTTGTCCATTGAGAGGTAAGAAAAAAAAAAGAAAAAAGAAAAAAAAAATTAATAACTAGGAGAAAACAAGAGTCTACATCAGTGCAGCTTTTACCATGGGGAAACAATTTATGAGTGAGGAGGTCGTCAAAATGAACACGGAGGTTGCAGAACTTCTGCTAGACTTGTAAGTTATGCCAATATAACAATAAAGTTTATTTTGCCGTTGTGTTAGAAACAGAGTAGTGTAGTTCAGCAACTACTCTCTCCCCTTGGCAGAAACAGCTAGTTTTTTTTAGTTATTTAACATGGATAAGCCCTGTTTCAACAGATGTTACTTCCTGTGTTTTTATTGGAGTTTTTTTTTTTTCACAAAAGTCATACAAGTAGGCAACCCTATGTTTCTTTCAGTGCCATTTTCAGAGAGATTTGCCATCTGTTTCATAATTTATTTTATATATCAGGGAGTGATTAAGCTAACTACTTTTCACAAAAGTCATACATGCTAACAGGCACACTCAGGTCTGTTTTGAGAGTAATGCTCCGTGTTTTTCTTTGTCTATTCTGGCTTAATTTACAAGGGTGATGATGGAAAGAGTAAAATGCCACCCTATGGCTTCCATAGTAGGTCTCATATACTGGGACAGGGAGGCACCAGTTTGTCATTTGTATGTCATTGCACCACTAAATGGGGGTAAATATTACACATTTGTCCCTTTAAGCTTTTTTGTTCTGAAGGTAATGTTTCTGAATTGTTTTTCAAATGTGATTCAAACATCAGGAAAATGACTCAGAAACAAGCAGCTGTAACTTAGATTAGTCCATAATATGTCAACCTTCTACCTTCAGCCTAGGTTTTCCAGTTTCGCTTCCACCTGTTCTTAAACACACACTTTTCAGTTCCAATCTACTACTCGGTGGCTCTTATGAGCACTGTTTAAACCATTCAGTGTTTCTTTACAGGTAATAAAAGAGCCATGGTGATAAACCCATCTTGACAATCTTTTCTGGACTTCTCCAATCCATGTCTCTGCACATTATAGTGCAATTAAGGTGTTGTGTGTAACAGTTATCTTTTTATGTCTTTTTTTTCTCATGACTTAGAGTCAGGTTAGGTAGATTGGGGGAATGATAACATGGAAGACAACATGAACACCCTGATTGTTTTCAAATGAAAATTGAAATCTTGTGTAATTTCTGACTGCATTAGCTGCATGCATATGGTGCATTTTTTGATTTGTTACAGAGCTGGAACGGCAAGTAGGATCTTCATGTTAGCAAGTTTCTATAACCAACATAAGGTCTAATCCATGATCCACCTGCTATGGATATCTGAACAAGCACCTTTTTGGATAGCATGACAGAAAAATCATTTTCTATGTTATTACCACAAATACAAAGGTGAGAAGTCTGTTGAACATTACTGGGATTTACCTCTACCCTCTACTTTGAGATAACAAGATTAAAATTTGGGTTATCTGCGGCAAACGCTTCAAGTGTTTCTAAAGTAAAACAAAAGATGAAATTGTTGAAAATATGAATCCCACTCGGTACCCCATTTGGTACGACGGACTAAATAAATCTCTGCTGCTGTGGGCCTACTTATCTTTCAGATGTCCTGGAAATATTGGTGAGAAATATATATTATATTTTAGATACCATTACTTTTGGTTGTTTCTGACAGAATAGGAAATGTGTTAGAGAAAATATTTTCAAAAACATCAACTGGCACAAAATGTACATTTTTCCATAGCCCTGCCAGTCCAGTTACCTACATTCTTAGAAAATGTGTCTTGTGGGATGAGCTAAGAGAAGAGTATCTAATCAATAACAGTACTCTGAATAATCTCAAAGAAAATATAGTAAGATTTATTGTCAACAATCCACTTCTCGGCCTTGTAAAATATTTATGAAATAATTATATGTGAAATGTGTATTTCTTTTTTGTTACTGAATAAATTAACTGAAACTAAAGGTTGAATTTTTTTGTAAGTTTTCAGGGAATTTTCTTTTTTTAAAGAGAAGTTATACTCCTACAGTAGTAGCTAACATTTAAAAAAAAAAAAAATGCAGAGAGCACTGTGTGCATCATCTTATTTTCACCTGGTGAAATATATTTCACCTGTTGGAATAACTAAAATTCTGATGGAAATGATTTAAAAATATCAATTGTAATCTCACTATTTTATTAGTGAAAGCTGGTCTATCTGTCTTGGGTATTTTTTAATTTAAATTTATATTAAAATTATATATTAAAATATATAAGATTTTTTTGGCATTGAACAGAATTTCCTAAATCATTTTAAGGATGCGTGAAAAATATTTTTCAGGTTGCTTTAATGTAATTACTGTCTGCCAGGGAAAGTTGCCAGTTGAGTCTTTGTGTTCAGCCATCCTAAACAAAACAAAATTAAAAGCACACAATGTTTAAATGCAAGGCTCCAACAGAAAATAATGAACGAGCTCCAGGGTTCTAGGATTCACATTTATTTAATGGGAAACAAAGTGAGACAGCAGCAAGGGAGCAGCTCAAACACTAACAGCCCACAAGACCTAAGCAGCTCAATACTGCAGTACACGGCATTTAGTGTTTTCTGTTATTCAGCACACAACTGGTGACTGACACTAAGCCTACTGTTAACACTGACAATTTGCATTGTTCTCTATTTATTTCTCTAGTTGTCTTGAGAATACTTGTTGCCAAAATCTTGTCAAAATTAAACTTTACATGACTCCCAAATCTATGTACATTTGTGTGATTTCTGATGAAGAAAGGCTTTTTTCAGGAAGCTAAAAAGCTGTCCTTGATATTGCTTTTAAACTCTTCAAAGCTACGACACAGAACATCTTTTATCTACATGTAATAATGTGGTGATGAAGCAAAACTTGCATATGGGGGAAAGGACTTGGCCTGGATGGTCAAAACTTGAACAGGGGACTGTGAATTATTCTTTACCCGATCTTGACTCCATATACTGTACACAAGAAGGAGCAGCAGACCAAATTTGCTGACCCAGGGGTTAGCAGTGACCACAGCCTGTTGGTACCATTATCTTTAGGGATGCATTACAGAACCATCAGAACACATACTAATTGACTCAGAGACAGCTTCCTCCCTAGAGCTTTCATATGAATCATTTCTCTTTAGACTCAGTTACATCATTTGCTGCACTTTATTGCTCTAATTCTGATAACTGGTGGAATGTGTTATATTGTTTTTGTCCCTTATGCTGTTGAGTCTGTTATTTCCCAAACCAAGTTGCATATCGTGTATGCTCTTGCATATGCGTAATGACAATATAGACAATACTGAATATTTAGGAACACAACTCCTGAATAAGGCATTTTCTCTCCTATTCATCCAACCACAATCCATTTTTTAGTGCTTTGCCAATTTTTATTATTTTGTTCCTTCTCTTGCCAACGTCTGCCCCTCACTGCATCTCACCTAACCCTATCACCTGTCTGCCAGGCAGCTCCTCATCGTCAATTAGTCTCCGCTTTTGTAGAGGGCAGCTTGCTGCCAAGCTTTGTTGTTTTTCTGCTTTAGCAGTTTGGGCCAGTTCTCTTGTTATATATTTGTCTGTGACAGTGCCTGCCCAGCATGTCTTTGGCTCACGTACCTGTTATCTATGTGTCAGCATCTCTCCTGACTACCACTTTTTTTTGTCATGTGGCCTGTCTGTAGCCTCTGCTTGTGCTGTAGTCAGACCCCCATTCCCTTTTTAGAGGACTTTAAGTCTGGAATTATTCTACCACATTTCAGCCCAGCTTCTAGTGACAGCTACCTGCAAGCCTAAACTGTGATCTGGACGTACTAAAAGAGCAAGAGGAACCTGGCGTTTATAGAAACTTGTGGGAGGAAAGTAAGATGATGTAGGAGGTACCAAGGCAAACAAGTCTGCTGTGCACATTATCTGAAACAGTCATGATTTGTGTTTTCTACAGTTTTAGATATGGAAAAAAAAAATTAATAATTTTACTCAAATCTATAAAGGGGTTATGGCTTCTGTTCCTGCCCTCAAGGCTTGATCAGATAGAAACACATCTACTGCCCGTAGCCCATTGATTATAGATTCTGTTTCACTATCAACAATATCAAATTACCTCCTCAAATGTGTTTCTTTTGATGAGCATATTTGTTATTATTTATATGTACACTTGTATTCATTGACTCAAAATATGTGTTCTGATGAGTTTAGATTCTGAGGATAGAAGTATTTTTTGAAAATGACAACATTTAAGCAGCCTTTAGGCATATTATTTATTAAGCTTCATTTTGGCATTATTTTTCCTATTGCTCTAATGTAATAAGCTAACCGTACCTGTGCTGTTGTCTATTGTCTGTAAGTTGAATATCAAAGTTAACTGAAATAAAGGATTGGTAGATTTCAATCTAAAGTATAAAAGAATATTAAACATGTATGCTCAGAAACTTGGTGATGTGACATGTGTGACATTGTTGTGTCTTAAAGCTATTACTGGTTTTCTAATAAGTCTATTTAACTGGTTATTGTCATGCATTCTTCTCACAAAGGAAAATTGAAAAGATAAAGTCTTTCTTTCTTTCTTTCTTTCTTACTTTCTTTCTTTCTTTCTTTCTTTC
>JAUZNJ010028919.1:0-15750 GCA_034780135.1 Jordanella pulchra | reverse complement strand
CTATGGTGCTTCTGTAGAAGGTCGTGAGGATGGGCGGGGGCAGGCGGGCTCTCCTCATCCTCCGCAGGAAGTACAAATGCTTCGGCATTGTCATGTGAATTCACAAATCTTGCGACAATTCATCTTGATTGGAAGGTAAGTTTAATATAGCAGGATGGCAATAAAAAGATGTCTGAAGTCAAATATGATGGCAGGTTTATAAAAAATAGAAAAATGGGGGGTGGAGGAGGGGGTGCACATCTCTTTGGAACAGGGATTTTTTTTTAAATCCTTGATTGAATAAAACTGTACTTTGCACACGATTATGTTTCATTTTCTTTTACTTTTGTTAGTAAATAAAAAATGAAACAAAAAACTACAATTTTTTTTAATTGTTCTGTATAATCATCAGTATTGCCTGCATCACCATAGCTTTAAACATACTGTATGTGTAGCCGCAACACGCCCACTTGTTACAAGCACAAAAGAAAAAATTGCAGGTGCAATTTAGGGCCTTTAATTAGGCCCTAAGACTCCCAGATAATTGCAAGACAGCTTTAAAAAGGGGACCTTATTGTTCAAAACAAACATATATTATCTTTTAGATGTGTTTTATCACTATGAAGCAGCTTCTTTTGCTTTCACTCTCTTTATTTTATTTACGAAAATTATGATTAGCTTCACATATATATGGAAGTAATAGACAACATGTTTTGGTGAAGAAACTATACGACCAACTGTTGACTGGTGACAAGAAACTGAAAGAGTTGATCCAGTGAGGACGCATGGATGCTGTTCTCTTTGGTTCAGAGTAGTTTCTAGTAATAAGCTCAGCTGATCTGTAGTGAACCTTTTTATGTTGTCCCTAAGAATAAAGGCTGAAACATTTACAATAGCAACTAACCACAAGCAGTGCAAACACCTGCCTGAAAGACTAGTTGCTCTGCTGCCTAAAAATGGTATCCCTGGAGCTGCAATGTATTCCTGATTTAAAATCTTATGTCGTACTGGCAGTAATAACTATCTATTAGCAACAAACATCAGC
This sequence comes from Jordanella pulchra, assembly GCA_034780135.1. NCBI lineage: Eukaryota > Metazoa > Chordata > Actinopteri > Cyprinodontiformes > Cyprinodontidae > Jordanella > Jordanella pulchra. Next base: position 14,726 of record JAUZNJ010028919.1, on the reverse strand, counting down.
CATTGAAACACATAGAGAAACATAGAGATTGAACATAGGTTAAAATGGAAAGTTTGTTTTTCTTTTGCTTGCTCCTCAATTTGTTGACCGATAAGGCACAGAATAAGCATGTTTATGATTACTAGAAAGAAAGAAGAAACAATGTGCATGTTTTCTTATTGAAGAGTAACATCAAAGGTCTTATTTAATTACCACAATGAAAATAAGCAAATCAAATAAATAAAGGAAGAAGAATCAACACCCAAAAAAAATCTTCTGTTTAAATATATAAGAAATAAGTTAATATTGTTGATGTGCTCTTTTTTTAACCTTCATTTTAAGCTTTGGAAATGATTTTAAGTTAACACTATGACATTTTGGTAATCATTTGAAACTTAAACAAATGGGAGTGAAAAGGATTAAAAGTGAAAAAAAAACCTGTGAAAGCCAACAAATTTATCAAAATGTGTTGTAGAGGGATACCAAGGTCTGCAGTTTACATTATGAAAATACAGAAATGGCTAAAAATGTTGTCCTACAAAGCAAGACTTTCCAACTTTTAGTGTGAACGAATGAGATTAAAAAAAAATCTATAATAGCTGTGAACTTGCAAACAAGGAGAATTTCTGCTCAGTTTGATGAGCTGCAAGAAAATGTGTGATGTAAAAAAACACATTTCGATGAGCGCACTAACTGCCTTCTCTTGGCAATATGTTTTCTTGTTTGTAGTTAAGGCTCACTTGTGTTAGTGTTTATAGATTGTATGTAACTATGCGATCATCCACACAATTATCCTCACTTGTAGGATCCATTTGTCACATTTGCTCCAGCAGTAATTACAACTTCTTGGTAAAATAAATGCGCCTAGGAATTTTTTTCTTTCTTTTTTTATGTGTCACCATAATTTATGACCATTCTGCTGCTGTACTGTGTGGGAGACCAAGTCAGAAAATTCTTGTTCCTTGGTGTCCTACTTGTTCCTTCCTCACCGCCTGTGAAGGCTGACAGGGATCCCTTTGTGCTTTATCCATGATATGGCGATTTACATATAGACACATAAATGAAACACAAACAGACCCGCTAAGATATGATGAGCAAATTGTGCTTCGTCTCTGCTGCTCTTTCACAGTGAAGCTGACACCAAGCGACAGCCATCTCATTAGAGGCTTTAGCCCATGAGCTAACAGGCCACTGAAACAGTGAGCCATGCCACGATTGCTAATTATAATAATAACAGTAACACTGCCTACGGACGCTATACTTGCTTTTCTTTTCAATTAATCTTTTCAGATTCACTCCAGGGAAGCGAATTGGTAAAAGGCACTTGGAGGGGGGGCTGGGGCAAGCTGTGACATACCGGCTCTATAGGTGGCAAATGATGTGTTTATTGGACAAACATGTACTTAGCCAGATGACAGGCTGTATAATAGGCTGCTTTTGAATAGAAATCATTAGCAGTCAACAATACAGCTGTTGTCACAGATATTACTTTGAGTCTCTGTGGTGTTGCTCCAGTAAAATAGAAGACACTGTATTAGGCATACAAAAAGAATCTCTTTATCCCAATGAGAAGGACTAATGTTTATCCAAGATGATGTGGTCTTTGAGTGCTACAGTAAAGTGGCTATGCTGGCGACAACAGCCAAGAAACAGATGTGAGCGGAAGCTGCGGCCATCTGTGAGATATTGCTTTTGATATTCTTTAACTTTCCCCCAGATCAGAGTTCAGCTGCTGCTATTTCTTGTTATTATGTTTGGAGAAAGATAGCAGTTATCCACAGGTGCCTCACTGGCACAGATATTGTGCAGCTTCTAAATCCGTACAAGCACAAAAATATACACTGAATCATAGTCTGACTGTGATAATGTATTCTGATATGATATGTGTGTCTTGGAAAAAAATGTATAATTTATTTTGACACTTTTTTTTGCTTGCTGTCTTGCCATTTCCTGGCACATACTATAACAAGCTGGGTAAAATACCGCTCTCACTCTGCTGAGGTGAGATTTCAAAACAACAGCAGTAACTTCAGGAGCATATGCTGCCAACAGTGTCCTTATTGTAGAAATTCTCAAAAGACTGTTGAGCTGATTAATGCATGGCTAAAGAATGTGAATGCAGGAAAGAGCTCATGTGGTACTTTAGCAAATTGGGAGGTACCTGATGTAAACAGGGCTCCGGAAAAAGTAATTTAAAGCCTAATGCTTACACGGGCCTCTAGAGCTATTGTCTTCACATTATTTAATGAGCTGCTCAACCTCAGACAACACAGGACCTTAAACGTCTTGTAGTGGATTTGTGTGACTCATATTAGGAACCAGTCCAAATATCTTAAAAATAATCAACATCAACTATGAAAATAAATCTCAAAAACATTCAGCCTCTGAACTGAGCAAACATCTATCCCATTCAGTGTGGAATAAGCACACTGAGCACTGTTAACAGTGCATAATTGAAATAACCTTTTGAGCAACCTGCCTGTGAGCTTCACTCATGAGAGGGATTCATCTTGTGAGTGTGTGTGCAATTTAAACCCAGCAAAATGTAAAACACACGCTGATTTCTTCTCAAGATGCTCTGCAACCATCTTCCAGATGTTAAGGAGCAAAGCCATCAGCAAATTTCCCTCTATAACGCTGAAGAGCCAGTATTGAATGCATGCAAAGTGGACAAAAAGGATATATGATATTGCACTCTGGTAGCCAAAGGCGTTCAGATCCTTTTAATAATAGTTGATTCACTGTAACAAGGTTAACAGAGAGAAACAAAAAGTATTTTCTCTAAGGTGATCATTTCTGCAGTGTCTTTCAAAAGTATTTTCTTAACTCTTGAATGTTTTCACCTTTTGTTTCAACAAAGTTAAAAAAATGCAAAGGAAATTTATTACGATGTCATACAGCAAACAAAGTGTGAAAACTTTGAAAGCAGGTAGGTAATTTTTCAGACTTGGAATTAAAATGTAAAACTTTACTGTTCAAAGACAGAAAAAGTAAGACACTAATGCAAACTTACTAGCCTATCTACCTAAACTACTCAGCCTGGGCAAGGAAAATATGATCAAAGAAGCAGCCAAGAGACTCCTGGTAACTCTGGAGGGGTTGAATAAATCTATAGCTCAGGTCAGAGAATCTGCCATCAGGTGTACCATTAGTTTTGCACTTTACAAATGTAGTCATGATGAAAGAGTGGCATGAAGAAGGCGGTTGTTAAAAGAAAGGAAGTCATAAGTTATTTCTACTTGGTTCAAAAGCCATGTAGTGGACTCAGAAGCATGCAGAAAAATGTGCTTAGGTCTGATAAAACCACAACTCAACTTTCTGACACAAACAGAAAATAAAATATATTTAATGGAAAATTACCAAAGCACATTAAATTACTGCAAAACATTCAAACATTTCAGCTAGAGCTACAAGAGAAGGGTTTAGAAGTATGCTATTAGCCGGTGAAAGTCCAGAACAATAATCCATCCATCTTCTCCCGCTTCATGGAAGCCGGAGTACCCGGAGAGAACCCACGCATGTACGTGGAGAACATGCAAACTCCATGCAGAAAGACCCCAGGCTGGGATCGAATCCAGAACCTTTGTGCTGCAAGGCAACAGCGCTAACCACTGGGCCATCGTACAGCCGGAGGACCAATATCATAACAGGAAATTTTGCTCAAAAATTCACACCAAATAGACGTCAAACCATCTGATTTACATGCAAAGTCTTTCGGGGACAGTGGCAAGCAGTGTTGAGAGGTTCTGCGGCACGTCCGAGCATCGGGAGCGGTGAATCCGAGCGTCTGGGCATCACAGCATTGGAGCATCCTGGCCTCCAAGCTTTTGATGCAGGAGTTGACAAATGATGAGATATGAGAAATGAGATATTAATGTGTAGAAAAAAAAACCCCAAAACACTGATTGTGCATCTTTTTTTCCTCCAATTTTCAATTTTGCATTAGTTTGTTCTGGTCTATTATATTACAAATTTCATAAAATGCGCTAACATTATTGGTTGTTAGAAAAAATAATGTAAAAAAAAGATAGTAATACATTTGTGTGCCATTATAAAGTCTAAAAAAATCTTATGCACTGTAACTGTCCAAAGAACAGTTTCTACTGTTTCTACCTCTTCAAAAATGCCTGGGGGCATATCGTTTAACTTGCTCATTTCTGTTAAAAGTAAATTTCCTCCCCAAAAAAACAACTGACCTCTGAGGATTTGTGCTAAAAAATAAATTACTTTAGCTTGCAGTGTGAGCATTCACCAATTTGCGCTTATCTTCGTTTCTTAAAAACATAAGTCTGAATTAACTGACATTAATTTTATATAGCTACTGAAACTGAAGGAAAAACTGTTTTGGCAGCTGCTCTATTACATACTGCCATAATTGACAGTAGCAATAAAGTCAATGTGGCAATGAAATTAATAAACCGAATGCAATGAAACACTGTCTTCAACAACTATGAACCAATTGTAACAGGATGCAGGATAATGGATTCCTAAGAGAAAACATCAATTTATCTAATCCAAGAAAGTGAGACAAAGATTATTCATATGTCGGGAGGAATGATTAAAAAAATAGCGGAATAGAGCAATGTCTTATTGACATGATCTTAATTAATTTGCATTTAATATGCCTCAACAGCAATCAAATTAGGAAAGGAGGAGAAATTTTTCTTTAGCACCTGTGTCCCACTGGACTAGCAAGGACAGAAGGGCTCTTACCAAACAGGGCACATTTTTTTTAGAAACTTAATTAGTAGTATGACAGCATAATATATTTCAGTTGTAGATAGAAACTTAAGCAGTTTATAAGGGGACAGTATGTATCAGATAATTAACAATTAAACAGAACAGCTGTGCTAAATTTAATTCAGTTTTCATCTAAAAATCTGTACAATCTCTATCTATCTGTCTGTCTGTCTGTCTGTCTGTCTGTCTCTCTGTCTGAGTCTATTTACATTTTGCTGGTCTTATAACGTACTACATGGTGTAATTTGAATGCATATGGGGGGGTGGGATTTACAAATCGGGGCAGTTTTAGTGTTTAAAGATGATTTTTACAATGTCACCATATATCATTTTTGTTTAATTCCAAAATATTATGAAATAACCATACACCAAGTTAATCAGACAGCTGTTCTACTAGATTTGAGATGATGTTCAGTAATCCTTCAATGCTCCCTGTTTAGAACCTATATTCCAATATTCTATATTGCTATATCATGATCAGACATGACAATGCCATAACTTTCCTGCTTTGTGTCCCCTAGTGGCATGATGCTAGTTCGTATCTTGTTAGCACAAGTATCCCAAAGAATGTGGCACTCTTAAGTCAGCTGTTTAGTTTTATTTCTTATCTAAAGTCTTATCAAAGTCTGCCAAATATATAGTAAAAGCTCTAGTTAGACCTTTGAAAGCTGCTGCAGATTAACCCCTAAACAAATTTTCGGCACATATTTATTAATATTTCCATTTTATATTACGTATTCTGTACGTTTTTCATGTATTTTTTGGTTTGTATTATTTGATCTTGCGTCTGTGATAAGGTTTACAACATGCACCCTTAGGTGTCGTTATTTCTTCTAATTTTTGCGCCTGTCTTGATCCCTATTTAAAGCAAAAGTGTATAGTTTGTCAGCTATGTCTAATGGTCAGACTGCAGAGACATGAGCCACTCTCCCACTGCTTCTCCACCTCTCAAACGATACTGAGGCCCTCACGGTACGAAACGGCTTTTTGTACCAAGTGTCTCAATCACCTTTCATGTCAAGTGATGACAAGGTTTGTTTACATTAGAGATGCACCAATCAGGATTTTTGGAGCCAGTCAGCAAAATCAGTATCTCCTGAAATTGCATCAAATCCATACATTCTACAATACTGTTGTCTAATGTACATTATATGCATTGTATTATCAAGTATAAAAATTGAGATGAGAAATTATCATTAATAGTCCATTGTTTTAATGAAGGAGGCAGAAGATATAAGCTGTTTTTAAAAGTTTAATGAAAGTTAGAGAAAATAATTTTGACAAAGGATAAATCAGAATCAGAATCAGAAAGCCTTTACTGTCATCATATTCTACAATGGATACAATGAGATTTTTGGGACTTCCATTTCAGCTACCGTGAAATAAAAATAAAATATAAATATATTAGAAGGAAAAAGGAAATGTAAACAGTACCAGCCCCTTTTTAGGGGGGGGGATAGTGCAAAACAGGTGTAAAGTGACCGACAGTGCAGGTCGGAGTGGAGGGCGGCAATGGCTTGGGGAATAGTGCAAAACTGGTAGAAACCAACTGCTTCCTTCTCTCTGCCACTCTGTCTGCCTGGCAGGCGCTTCTGATGCTCAGCTGTCCTCCAATCACCTCCAGCAGTTAGCCTGTAGATGTTAGCCTCAGCCTTTGCCACCTCTTCCTTCTCTGTCCCCCTGACGGCAGTCTTCCTCATTGGCCAGTCGCAGCTCCCTCCCCTGCTATCAGCTCTGTCTGCACAGCTGACTTATCCAATCTTCTGCTGTCCTGCTTCGATTCTCTACAGTTACCCTCTATAGTTTGCCTGGACCAGCTGTAGCCTCTCCCCTGCCTTCAAAGCTCTGTTTGCGCGGTAGGCTTCTCCGATCTACCACTGTGGTACTCAGCTCTCCTCTTGAGCTAGCACAGACAAGCTACTGCATCTACCTCTGTGGACCCTTAGCCCCAGAGAGAGGCATGACTTGCCGCCTCATCCCGGTTCTGTTAGTCTCTCAGCTGGTGTACTCGTACAGATTTCCTACTACTCCTGCCTGAGCTCCAGAACTTCTTCGTACTTTACCTCTGTGGTCCAGGTGATTCATCCACCTGAGCACTGCAACGTCTGCTTAATTAATTATAAACAGCAATTTTTAAGGCAACTCAAGCATAAAGATTGAGACTTTCGGTTTGTATATTATGATAAATAACATACTTATGTATAAAATTATACATTCTGTCAGTACATTCTTGCAAATATTACACACTAGAGCTTTAAGCTCTCAGACAGTTGCCATTATTAATTGGGTCCTCAGTTCATCTTCATTTGTTACTCCCCTGTCACGAGAACCTTATTAAGTTCTCAAAACTTATATGGCTTCTGAGCATCAGTCTGCCCTTTGGTCGAGAACCAAAAATGTTAACAGCAAAATAATTAGACTGGAAAAAGTAAAGACAAAACCTACTAAAAACACAAAGAAGTACATAAGAAAAATAATTTAGAAAATCCTTGGACAAAACCTAAACAGAACAAATAAGGCAAACCCAAAATCAGAAAAAATAACAGAATATGGTAAGTCATCACAAACCAAATCAAACCAAAACCTAATTGTCATATTCTGTAAGGGTAGGGTTATGGTGAGGGTCTGAGTCTGGCCAATGAAATGAAGTATATGCAAAGTCCTGATAACATATGTGTGTGTGGGCTCCCGGGCTCCACATGACTGTGAAATGAATATAAGTTAATGGGAAGTCCCCATAAAGGTAGTTGGATATAACTTGTGTATATTAGTGTGTGTTTGTGTGTGCTCTCGCAGCTGGGGCTTTTTTTCGGCCCATTAGGAGCATCTTTAAGAGGAGTGGCAAGCCATGTAGTTCTTTTGCAAGGAGTAGTAGTCCTTATTCTGTTTCCCCTCTGTCTTTATGTTGCATATATTTTCTATTAGTCTGTTGAGGAGAGTGTGATCTCTTTTCCCAGCATCTGCTGGGGTAACAGCATCAGAGCAAATGACTTGTAAAAGCTCAAGAAGGTAATAAAGAAGGCTAGCTTGGTTCTAGGAACTCTTCTGGAATCTCTAGAGCATGTTTCACAAAGGAGAATTATTCTTAAAGTGAAGAAGATTATGGACAACAGAGAGCATCCTCTTCAGAAGATTTTTAAAAAACAAGAGTTTCTACAGTAAGAAGTTTCTCCAGATCTGGTGCAAGACAGACCGGTACAGAAGATCCTTCCAGCCTACACCTATCAACACCTACAACAACTGGTAAAGAGAAAACAAAACATGAGTTATTACAACGCTTAATTTCCTTTGGGATAAATAAAGTATTTTTGAATTGAATTTGAATTGTATCTGATCCTGAGTCCTTTCACTGTCTCACCCATGGTAGTCAATTCTTTGTTTTCATTCTGTAGTCTCAAGAAACCTTTGAATCCCCTCCCAAATAATCTCCTTACTACTCCTTTTGTAGTCTTTCTTCACAAGGATCTAACAAAGACCCTCAAAACTTACTATATAGAAAAACTTCTCAAAATCCCTACTTGAGAATACCCAAACTATCTATTACAATGCCATAGTGAAGAGTCTTTGCCTGTTTGCAATCTCAACATATGTATGCCTCCTGTTGAAAATCTAACATTCATTTTATCCTTGAGTGTCTGCATTTACTACTGGATGTGCTTCACAGAGATAATACACAATTGGTAAATAAAGTGTATGTAGATTCCAATTTATGTACCTTTAGAGGCATCTGACCGATTCTCATTTACTGTCCAAGCATGCATGCAGATATATTGTATTCAAGATAAAATCCTGTGTGCTTGTTTGTGTTTCTTTGTGCCTGGTGCTGAATTTACCCGGTCGTAACCCTATGGAAATAGACCAATTTTCACTGTGAAGCATCTCTTGACTGCTTGGAAAGAGAAGATGGAGGTTCCCTCTAGTTCCAGCTTGGGCAGTAAATGGCGCATGTCTCCTCCTATCAATCAGAAAGCCATGCTAACAGACAGCCGGCTGCCTAATATACACCTCTATTAGGACTATCTGCTCCTCACTAAAAATCACTGGGATCTCGGTATACACTAAAAGGTCTGTTTACAGAGGGCTTATTTATGTTGAAGATTGGCTCACCTTCAAAGCTAAAGGTCTGAATGACAAGAATTAAGTTTCCTTTCCCAAACCAACAAACATTCTGACAGTGTGGAATTACAAAGCTGTCACTAAGAAATAGGTTAGCTTAAGACAATTTAACCTAAACACAGAAAAGGATTTTACCATTTATTTAAATTATACATTTAACTTGATATTTGAAGGGCTTATCATTTGTATTGTGTTTATCTTTAAAGTAAAAGCACAAAACACATCCTACTCCAGAAAGTCTTACATTTTTAAAATACTCAGTAATGTCAAAATATATGTTGTTTTTTTTATTCTGAAAATATTCATCAAACCTTGAGTGGTATTAAGGGTTTGCAATCAAATTAAATGTTTTTATTTGATTAACTGTGCTCTAGCTTGGACACATGTCTATATGTGAATGCATGGAATTGCAGATTTCTGCTTAGATGATGCATTGGAGCAGTGCCAGTAGTCATGGTAATGACAACCCATATTTTATAAAAGGGACTTTATTTAGATTTCTTGATAAAAAGATAAATAAATACAGTGTATTTTGCATTTCGTGCAATGGATAAGACTTATTTAATGAAGTTATATCATTTTAGAATAAGACTAATCTAAAATTACATTTCCATCATTAAACCATGCCAAGTTTTATTCCTTTGGCAAATTATGCCTAAATTTAACCTATATAACCCAACAAACAAAAAACATAACAATGGTAACATATATATTTTTATTCAATATTTTTATACCATTCAGCTGAGCTTGATGAAGAACAATTGAATAATTTCAGCATGTCTGTATCTTGGTTTTTTTTGTGAGAACTAAAAGGGTTGACATACTCAAAACATGTTCAGACACTAAAAATTATTCTCACACTGGGTTGGTTGAGATTAGACAGAACTGTCACCTCATTACACTCAGTTTACATCTCTGGGCTGACATTTCCTCTGCGCCTCCTGACTTTTGTGGGGGAGGAGATTTCATTAGACTTCTCCAAACCAATAAATAGAATCCAACGTAGCTGACATGGCCTAATATAATAAGATGACACTGGTGTGAAGTCAGGCCAATGTATAGGGTACAAAAAATAGGTAAGGTGCAAATTAAAAGACTAACTCAGATTTTGGCAAATCATGAAAATATGCCCAGTCTGAGTAAGCGAAGCCTACTGGCCCTCATTTTAAATAAACAACTTGACAATAGCTACTGTAGAGTCAAAGGCACTGATTAGTAAATTGTTAATTATCCCCGAACATTCATTAAACGGTGTGGCTTTTTTATACACAAAGCTGCTGTGACTTGTCAAGATGCCAGAGAGGTGAATCATTTGGGCATCTGAAACCCAGGCAGGTTCTTTTTCCAACAATTTCAAGAACCAGCCAATACCAAAGCTGCACAGAGATGTGGTGCCTAGTTACAGTTGCCAAGGTCTGAATGGGTAATCTTTGTTCAGGTCAGAGCATGGCCAATTAAAGAGCAGTGAGATGTTGTGTTTAAATCTTTCTTGCATCAAAAAGTTGACAGGCGAAAAAAATAGAAAGAAAGAAGAAAAATAGAAGGTAAAAAAGAAATGCTAATCCTCTTTCCAACAGAGTGGTTGAAAGAAAATTAAACAAATGCTACACTTAAGTAGAAACATGTAATAAAAGTGTAAAATAATTTTTTAACGTACAGTAATGTAGTACAGCAGTGTAATAATGCAACGTAAGCCGCACAAAACAAGCAGAGTGATCCTGAGAAACTCATAGATTCGTATTGACTGTCACACCTAAGCCATATCACAGCGTCATTATTAATCTTTCACTTAAAATAAAGACACAGGAAGAGGAAACAAACAGCAATTTCATTGCTGCTCTTATGAAGTGTGCACTTTGTGTGGAGACACAATGAACACTCAGTCAATCAATACCTCCCCTTCTTTTCCTGCTTTCTCTTGGTAATATATTGGAAATGGAGTTAGAAAGATTGATTCAGTACACAGCGCTACAGGCCAAGGAAAATTAAATGAAAATGTAAATGAAGACTGCAGTGTTTGGTGTGTTTTTCTCCCTCAGTTTGTTACCCAACTCTGAGGTCTTTTTAGTTTGGTCAATGTTTCTCAGGGGAGAAAAACAAAGTAGACAAAGTGAAATAAAAAAAGACAGACGGATAGCAGGAAAGAGAGGATGGAAATTAGACTCTTTAAAATGAGTTTGTAGTCTTTACTAAACAGAGGTTATTTAAAGCCAGGTGTTGCAGTTACAGCTAAAGCAACAGCCAAAGGATCAGCAGGAAAAATAAGCCTGACAGCAATGGATGGCAAAGTTTTGCCTAAAAGGTCAGAAAAATCTTTTATAATCAGAAAGAAACATAATATATGTTACAGATCTAAATGGACACAATTACATACACCCTCCTGGACATATGCTGGCAATGACCATGCAGGCCTGAATGGGCTTTCTTAGATAATCGTTTATCAGTTATGCTATCCGCACAATTTGACTGTACAGTACTGTAGTCATTATTAAACAGATCAGCTAACAGATATTTACATACTCCTTAGAAAAGCTTTTTTTTTCCCTGTTTAGATTAAATCAGACTAAACTTATCTTTTTCAGTAGTTGGGGTGACATTTTCTTTTGCTATATGTTACAATTATGTTAGGAAAGGATATTTTATTTCTTTATTAAAACCACAAAGCTTAAGTGTTAAGTCTACAAGACTCTTATCAACCTCAGCTGAACCAACTACTGATGTGCCACTTTCAAGCTTCAGACAGCTGACATCAGGAACATACCCCCTTGAAAGCCAATCATCATTCAAGATCTCCTTCCTACAGCTCATCATCTAGTCTTCCTCTTGTCACCAGCTGAACTTTCACCCACCTAAGCCCCATCTTAACCTACCTCTTGTTACTAGATAGAACTGAGGTGTTGTCAAACAGTGACACAGCATGGAGAGAGTGGAGTGGTGGTTGCTGAAGTTGAACAGAGCTGAACTTTCCTGTGAAATCGCAACACGGCAACCAGTCAGGGACTGGTTGTTGGCTAAGCTTATTTTTTACTTAAATTGGAACACAGAGACAATAATGTTAACAAAGATAGACAAAAGGAATATTCTCAATAGGTTTTTAGATGTCGTTAGAAAAAGCTTTTTTAATTTACCCCTAAAATCCCTGTTTGGCATCCATCCTCACCTCCAGCACAAGTGAAATCTGTCGCTGTCCACATCCCAGCATTGGTGCTTTTTGCAAGGTAGATCTACAAGGAAGCCCGGACCATCGGACCGTCATCCAGACACAGCTCTGGATGAACCGAAGCGGACATTTTTGTTTTCCATGCTTCCGGGGCTATACCAAAAATTTATGGTACCCCCAAGTCAATTCAAAGGTTGTGCATAGAGAACTATTCAGCAGCATTCAATCAAGTTCAATTAAGTTTCACCTGTGCTTTTTTTTTGTGAAATACCGACAGCAAGACCTTGACAGGAAAAGCCATTGGGTTGTCAAGGGTAATGGCAGGTTCAAAGTGAAGGATTTGGCAGGCTGATGAATTACAAAATATTAGACAATCATTTCGGCCCCAAAATAAGACCCACTGTTATATTCAATATCAGAACAGGAATAACATATATTGTGAGTCTATATATATATTCTGAGACGAGCGCAGCACCAACATATCATGATATGGCCACATCATTGACCAAAATTAAAAAAAGATTCCATCTTAAAACCAAATCAGCACAGACGAAAGTTTTGCCTGCAAAAATCAAGTAACACCTAAAAGAAGTAGATCATCTTTATTCAATTCAGAGATTAATGGGGGGGGGATAGTTGACCTCTGGATGACCTAGGAAATAACCTTCATTTTCACTTTTTTAATTCTAATAAGAATTAAGGACTGTAATGATGTAATTTAGTGGCACTATTCCTGCATTTGTATTGGGCTCTGGTTAGACAGCAACGGACCAGGCAGAGAGGAGGTTCCACAAGATTTATTGTCTGAGCTTTCCAAAATTTACAGTAGGAGGAAGCAGGCAACCCGCATTTAGCCTTTATCTTATGGTTGCATATAGTATGGTTCTGAAATGACAAAGAAATAAAACACACATAATTTAATAATGAACTGTATTAACTCACGTCCTATTGTAACATAAATTACTAGCATTTCAGGCTTGCTCTATTTACTTAAACCTTAGTATAAATCTAAAATCAGCTTTAAGTCAACGCCATAGCAATAAAGCTACACATATAAAAGCAAACTATATAATTAGGCGCAATAATCAAAGGCGCAGTGTCCAACTAACAACAACTTACTGTGGCTCAAACACGCATAAGATGCTTCTCTGTTGCCTGCTCTATGTGGTATAACTTGCACATTTTGTAAGATGGCCTAACACCTGTTTAGCTGTCCTTAGACATGCCTGTCTTAAAGTCCATTAACACTGCTCTCTACAGAGGAATTAAGAACAAATTCATTTATTTCAGTGTCACAAATGACCATCTTAATTTCACAAGCCTGCACTAATTAAGTACTAACCATTCATTTGCTGACTTTTTTTTCATGTGGGTGGGTTGTCAGCTGGACGCAGCTGAAGCTCCTACAAATTTGATGACGAAGGTGTAGACACTGTGCATCTGAAAAGCAGAGCAATGAACTCTCTGTGGGGCTCATGGAAATCACCGCGGACACCGCACTCATTCTGGATGAATCATAAGTCTCTTCATGCATACATACATACAGTTAGTGTTTGGCTAAACATCAACTTAAACTATATGAGTTGGATCAAACTATATTCTACCACTAACTTCTCAGATTTAATATGGACATGTTTGGCTCATCTTTCAGGGCACAACTGGCCATGTTAGTTGCCAGCCTTGATCACACACATTTTTTAGCTTTTCCCACTAATATTTTTATGCAGCTGAAATTAGGTATTTGTGACAGCTGCTCCAAAACATCAATGTTGTTGTCCTTAATCCACTTTGAAACTAATATTGCTGCATTCAAAGAGTCATTTTTGTGTTTAAAAGAATCATTTTTGTTCAAGGTTAAACCCCCCGGCCAGTGTTTTGGGAGATTACGTTAACATTTTAACATTAGGTGCTTTTCAATATAGCAATATAGATATTGTCTTTGCCAATGTCCTGCAACAATTATCTCACCAAGGTATCTGGTTCATTCTCTGTCTGCCTTTCATCATTTCTGTTCTCTAAATCTATATTTATTACAATGCTTTTCTGCTTTGACCTCCTTAATGACTTAATAACCACTGTACATATCTACCCTTTCAAATAAATGTTTCCCAAAGTAAAACGTGATCCTTTTACAATCATGTTTCAGAGATACAGTATGTTAGGGCATGACTGAGATTATTTGGTCGGCCATACAACCTAATGGTAGGCTAATTCATTGTCCAATTATTTTTATTGATTGTTAATTTCTATCCAAAGTTTCAAGAATTCCTAAAAATGCTTTGAGAAAGAAAGCAGCCATGAAAAAAAGAATCTAATCACATGATGTTTGTCTATTCTGTTAACTCTACTCTCTTTAATCAAATTCCAGTCCATCCTTTTTCAATGACTGCCTAATCCTGTACAAGGTCATTGGAATTGGTGGGGAGGGGAGTGGCATTAAGTCTTGTTTCCTATCACTTATAGGCTGTCTGTGATAAAATGAAAAGCAATTCCTAGACACAATTAAACTCATGGCATTCTATAAATTAACCCCACCCCCAACCCAATTAAAACCCATTTTTTGGGGGGGTTGCGTTTTGGTTGTTTTCAGAGTGGTTGGTGGGGCCTTTAGCTGATTTGCAACAAGTCTCAGCTGCAATTTACAGCTTAGACTTAGACTTAGACTTAGACTTGACTTTATTAATCCCTTGGGATTACTTCCTTCGGGAAATTGTATTTCCAGTAGCAGGAA
>JAUZNJ010028918.1:0-15751 GCA_034780135.1 Jordanella pulchra | reverse complement strand
AAAACATTTTTTATGAGAAGCTTTCCAACTTTCATTGATTTTGTACACACATGTATTTACATATAAAAGGAAGCTTCTCACCTGCTATTTCCTCAATGGAATCAGCCCGCATGTCCAGCAGAACGCTGCCGTTGATAATGCAGCTCCGTAGCTCAAATAAGCTGTGAAGGGAGAGTGTAGCCACATAAGGCTTGCTCCACCTCTCTCCACCATCCTCCACATCTTCTTCAAACTTTAACCACCTGCAACATAACATTTTTTTATATTTGTTCTTTAATAATCAAAATATAAAACCCCTTTCAGAACAATTACAATCAATTTACAAAATAACATAATTTCTATGATTTAAAAGGCTGCTGCTGCTGTATTTACCACGATTTAAGTAAATACAGCAGTAAACTGTCACTTGACATACTGTCACATCATGTTATTGTCATTTGTTTAATACGATTCAGTAAAAAAAGTTTAAGTGTATGGTTTTCAGCTTTTGTTTACAACACTAAAACCGACACAACACTCATACTCAACAGAATTGTTGGACCTTGGCAAAATCCCTTCATTTGAAAACCTTTACTTAAAAATAATAGTTGTGAGCAGTCTTAAAAACCTCACATCATATATATTATCTTGATATTTCAGAATTTACCTAAAAAGATAATTTGTCTCAGTTTAAAAAGCAAAACTTATTTCATATTTAATTTAAATGAATTAAACACACAGTGATATATTTCAATAGTTTATTTCAGTGAATCATATGATATAGAGTTTGAGCTGTATATAACCCAATATTTAGTCTTTTAGAAAATACTACTAATAATAATCATAATAATGCTACTGAAAATGACATTTCTTACACTATCACAGGGTGGACTGGTTTGACAGTTGTACAGCAAGCAGTGACACTCCCATAGGATGATAAGTCATAAAAGGTTATGGCTAAAAAAGCTGTGGTAGGAAAAGTTGCAAAACGTCCGAGATAATCAGATCCATGACAAAATTCTAAGACAGAATAATCCAACCATTTTGGTGGAGATTCAGAAGGCAGGAACTGTAGCTGGAGTCAGAGCTTAAAGAGAAACGCACACCAGACCCAATAATGTAATAAATGTCGTTTAGCTCCCTGATCACCTTGGCAGAGCCATGGGCTGATCACCTGCATATTAAGTTGTGTTAGTGTAGTAAATAATGTCCTATAAACTGAGCCCATACTAGGTATTGAGTGGAAGTACATTGCATGGAAAAAACTTTTCAATAGACTAACATTTATATGTTAAAAATACTTTTTTTAATCTAATCGTTAAATCTTCTAAGGAATAAATGTTGAGTTTTCTTCATCTGTTGCTCATAATCATGAATAAAAAGATGAACACCTGATAGATATCACTTTGATAATAAATCATTTTCTTTCACTTGAATTTTATTATTTTTAAAAAGGTACAAATATGATCAAATAATCATTAATTTATATTGTCCATTTTTTCCAAAGATCTTCATATTTTGCTTGTTGCAGCCTTATTATAAACATAAATATTTCCATGCTGTGAATTTCTATGACGTTAACCATCCAGTTTTTAATTGTAGGGGATCTTGTTTGTACCATTTGCGCACAAAGTCCTTTTTTGCTGCTGCCAATAGCCTCATTCTAAATAAATAAAGATCTTTTCCTTGAATCTCTGCTCCCATTACCTAACCAAAATATATTGACAGTAGTGTTCTTGTACCCAAATATATATATACACAAATATATATATTCCCCCCCCCCAACATCTTCCCAAAATTGGGACAAACTGCAACACTTGAAGACATGTGCATGACCCACATCCTGTTTTCCACACAGTCTCCAGCAGGGTTGGTTTAAGGACAGCAATGTCTTCTTAATCTTTTGATTGATTTAAAAACCTGACAAAATTTTCCAACAATAATTTTTTTCAGATGGGTGTTTCTAGCAGCAGATTCAGAGGCATTGGTTAGTTCTGCAAAAGTTATTCTTAATTTTTTTGCCTCTTTTGGAGTTTTGAGTTAAACATCTGTTCATTCATGACTATTATTCAACTAAAACGCTGTAAATGTTTCATTTGTTATAAAGTAACAAAGTTTTAATCCATCCATACTATAATTTAAAGCGCCTAGAGGTAACATTTGTTTTAAAACAGCACTATAAAATCATACTTGTGCTGTTAGAAAATCATATATATTTGGATATTGTATAGGCAATACCATTTAATGCATACATAAGTTAAGTGAAGACAGTGAAGACCGGACTCTTTAAAGCTTGTTTGTACTGCTGCCAATTTATGGAGTAGATACTCATTGTAGCAGACAATGATGGAATGAGTTGGCTGCTTGAGATGCCAAGATGGAACAGTGATTTTTTGTTGTACCCATTCTTCACAGGTAACAATTGCATGTGCATTATAAAGAACTATAAATTAAATTATCCTTCTCTCATATATACATTTTAATAGTCACACTCCATCGTACATCAGATAGTTGATTGTTCCATATGTTCCTAAAATCTGTAAGTTTACTGGTAAGTCCTTGACTTTCTAAAAGTAGAATGAGAGGCAGATCTTTTAGTTATCAGGCTCCTCCACTATGGAACCAACTCCTATTTTCAGTCTGTGAGACAGACACCCTGTCTACTTCTAGGACTTGGCTTTAAACCTTCCTTTTTGATAAAGTTTATTTTGATTGGCTCAGGTTATCCTGGTGTTACAGCAACAATTAACTCATCAGTACTAATTTGACAAAGGAAAGACATCAGGATCGGCACTTCTATCTCTCCTTTTTTGAGCATATGCTGTAAGAAATTTCCGCAAATTCACATTATAAAGTTCTGTATTTATTAAAAGGAATTTTCATAATTTGTTTTTAGAGATCTTTCATCCATATTTATCAGAGCCGTTTAAGTGAGAGAGTTCTGACAACTCCACTGATGACAATGAGCAACATTTTAGAGTGATTTACATTAGAGAAATATTTAGAGAAGAAAATTCTGTAAAAAAGATTTTTTGTCTGTTTTTTTTACAGAATATTTTTTTTACAGTGTAGGCCAGGGGTCACCAACTGGTGGACCCGTCCCGGTTCTGGACTCTGATGAGCTTTTACCCGGACCGCTGGACATTTTATGTGGCAACATGAATTTAGGTAGTTTTGCTCAAACAAGAATTTTCATCAGGCACAGCTTTGACAGCCCAGCCACAGGTCTTACGATGCTCTCCACAACCTCATCCAAAACAAGACCTATGGTTTGTTTACACTCCAAGATGAAAAGAAAAGGTAAGACAGAAGCCTGATGTTAAATCTTGAACAATTTGAGATTGAGCTTGTTCAAAATAGGGCAAATATGTGTTGTTCTCTAAGGACACACTACTACAGCTACCACACGACTGATCTGTTTAATTTACTGCGAGTCTTTGGCAACGGTAAACTCCATTATGATTCTAAACATGAAAAGTTACCAACAAGGATCTGAGGTAAGAACCATGAAAATAAACAACCTTGGACTTCTGTCAAATGAATCGTGTTTTCTGAGCCCTAAACCTGTACAAGTTTTCTACTACTTTGTGCTGCAACTGGATTGAGGTTAAGTATTTCATAAGTCTTTTTGACTTTTATTATATGTTTTTCCCGATTAAACACTACATTTCATCTCTTAATGGAAATGCTCAAGATAGTCAGAAAATTTTTGTTAAAAGACCAGGAAGTGAAGTATGTTTTTAAGATTTATGTAATAAATTATTTAATATTATACTGTAAGAAAAGCACCAAAAAGCTTAATATATTCTTAAAGTTGCCTCGGTAGCTTTTATGCTTTTCCAATGATAGTTTTGAGCAACATCCATTGGTTACAGACTACTTAGGAGTGAGACGAGGTTTGGACCATCCTCAAATCTAGTTGAATACCCCTGGTGTAGGTTTAATCTTTTTTTTTTACCCAGCTGATTGTGGCAGATGGCTGCTCACTCTGAGACAGGTTCTATTGGAGGTTTCTTTCTGATGAAATGAGAGTTTTCTCCTATGCTAAAGCAACATGCATTTTCAGTATGAGGGATGGCTGGAAAATTAATCACACAATTCAATTAAGTATCTTTTTGTCACTATCTACTTTTTTTTAGTACCAGACCTAAATTTCAAAAGAGAGAAACCTTGGAAACTAAAACCCTCCCATTAAAGGAAAATACTCTTTGCCTGCAAAGCTAAAATTACATGAATGCATGAAGTCCTATTATTTGACTTTCCTTAAGCTCAAAGAAGGCTTCTTATTCTTGAAAGTTTGATTAGTGTAGAGACAAGTTCAATACCAGCAGTCCTTGATCAGTAAGGATAGATTATGCTCCCTGTCCCACTTTCAATATCTTATAAGGAGATTTGCATAATTATGTCAGAGGAGTTTAACATGTAAGTCTGGAGTTCTTGTTTGTTTAGTTATAGCTGTTTTTGTATGACTCATCTCACCTTAAGCAAGCCAAGAAATGATTCCTTAAGGTTTAAAAATAATACTTGTACATGTGTTTATCTTATTTTACCAGCCCTGTTACAGGGCAACCAGATAGTGAGGCGATTTACTGCCCGGCTCTTTTTTAGCTGCTCCTGACCTGGCTGTTTCCTTCCACTCAGCATCTTTGCCATCCTTCACACAGATCTCATCTAACTCGGTGAACAGCTCATGCGACACGTGCTCAGCATCCTCCTCTGCACCCAGGATGAACTGTACCCGCTGGGATGGTGTGTCTAATGGAGACACAGGATATAAGAGAAGCAGGGAAAGGTGAAGAGTTGTTCTCAGAGAACGCAAACATTACAGTCTCTTACTTATGTTGTGCCCTTAAGTGGCAGCATACGCATGTTCAACTTTAAGAAAAAACAATGCACAGAAATCCATCCTACTGATTAGTCCCTGTTCCCATTTGGTTCATTTGTGGCCTGTCAATTTGGGCCTCAAGTGTAAAACAAAAAGGTTAACAAGTTCTTTCTACTGATGGGTTGTGTGTACTGGTGTGTTACCATGACTGCTGGCAGCTGCCTCGTTTTCTTCACTCTGTTGTGTTGTGATACTTCCTGCCCTTTTATCTTTCTTACGGTGGCGGGATCCATGGGGTCTGTGATGCCGATGGCTCTGTCTGGGCATCCGAACTCCCACAAACAGAGTCCTGTGTCCTGAAAAGAGATGTTGAAGATTTTCTAAAAGTGAAGAGTACTGTATGCTATCATTACAAACAGTAATTAGAGAGTGCAGTATGAAGGCCCATGCAGAGTGCTCCACAAGCCAAGCAGTGAACACAGCAAACGAGTTGAAGAACATTGGTTTAATTAGATGAGACCAACACTATTTTTGGAAGAACACCACCTGCTTTTATTAACTAAAATATATCTACCAAGTGAAAAATTGTTGCGGCAGCATCAGGCGGAGGGGATTCTTTTTTTCCAAAGGCAAGTCGGTCAGAGTTGATCAATATCATTGAACTCACAAACAAACAATAAGCTGTTTTCCAGATGTCCCAAACAATCGGAAACGGAATTCCTCAGAGAAAATGACTTTACCCCAGTCCTCAGCAGTCCACTCCCTGGACTTTTTGCAGAATATCAGTCTGTCCCTGATGTTTTTTCTAGAGAGAAGTGGCTTCTTTGCTGCCCTCCTTCAGACCAGACGTTGCTCCAAGAGTGTCCGCCTCACAGTGCGTGCAGATGCACTCACACCTGCCTGCTGCCAATCCTGAGCAAGCTCTGCACTGCTGGTAGCCGAATCCCACAGCTGAAACACTTTTAAGAGATGGTCCTGGCGCTTGCTGGTCTTTTTTGCGCGCCCTGGAACCTTTTTGGCAACAATGGAACCTCTCTCCTTGAAGTTCATGATGATGCGATAGATTGTTAACTGAGGTGCATCTTTCTAGCTGCGATTCTCTTTCCTGTTAGGCCATTTTTGTGCAGTGCAATGATGGCTGCACGGGTTTCTTTAGAGATAACCATGGTTCACAGAAGAGAAACAATGATGCCAGACACAGCCTCTTTTTAAAGTGTCCACCTTGGACTTTGACTCGCTCATTCAACCCTCCTCCATCCCCTTCTCCACCATCTGGCAGACTCTAGCTCCCTCCCTTGCTTCTGCCCTCCTTGTCAGACAATTCCAGAAACTCAGTCTGCCAGAATGTTTTTATATTTTTTTTTAGTGTAGAAAATTTTTAGGTGTTCCGAGAGATAAACATATAGATGCTAATTTTAAAATCCATTTCTGTATTTAACCTAAGGAAGAGATGTGCTCAAGCCTGCTAATGGGTCATAAGTAGACATTAGAACTATTTACTCTAATATGAAAATGAGACAAAAAACAGGACTTTAAAGGGGAAAAAATTAAATATTGCATTTTCCATTTAAGACATTTTGTATTACATCCGCATCAGTTCTATTTATACTATTCTAGAATTGTGTTGCATAAGGTAGCTGCAGGTTGAAATAACTCAGAAGACAGAAGACCCTTTCTGCCTAAAGCTATCAACACCTACATCAACTTGATGAAAAAAAAAAAAACGTATGAGCTACCGCAACATTTGTTTTCCCTTTGGGATTAATGAAGTATTTTTGAATTAAATTAAATTTGTGCCATTATTGAACTGCAGGGTGGGCCACATAAAATCATTCCAAGGGCTACAAATGGCCCAAAGATCACACTCTAAATACCTCTGGTTTAGCTTAAAACATGATTATATGATTAAAAATGGCCTGGAGAGAGCTGAATACAACCACACGCTACACAATTGTGATTTTTCTACAGACAAAGTACTAAACAACGTTCTGTTTTGTTCTTTCACTTTGTTTTGTTCTAACACATAAAATCACAATAAAATAAAGTCGTTTGTGATTGTAAGGGGACAACGCCACTGAATTAATTTGTCAGCCCTTAACTGGATCAGTAACGGGCCTATTTTGTACAAAGCTGTAAAGTAAAGTGATTGTGAATGAAGATTTTGTAAATAAACTAAAACTGAACTCAATGGAACTGAACAGGGGAGATAAAACAGGAATGAGGAGGAGGGGGTGGAATCAAGAGCAAGAGACAAAGTGTGCCGCATGTGTGAGTCAGCTCTGTATGTGGACTTGCCAGATCTAAGATGTAGCTGAGTAAACAAATGAACCTAAGAGAATGTAGCCTAGCTCCATGATGTTCTTTAAATGTATTTCTCTCTTTTTATATCTACATAAATGCTTCAGATGTCTTCAGTTATATTTGTGTGTGTGTGTGTGTGTGTGTTGGGGGGGGGGGGGGGGGCTGATATAAGTAAATGTTGTGATAAGAAAAAATAAAAATAAACAAACAAACAAACAGTTTGAGGGAGTGAAAGTGACAAGAAAGGCAACTGAGGTTTAGGTGTTTGCCTTAAGCTGGACAGAAAGAGGGAAAAATCCTGATGCTTCTGTTCAGCTCAGATGCTGCCAACTATAATTACTATCAGTGGATTTAACTTGCATGCGGTGTGCTGAAACACCGATTACCTAAATGTGATGCTTATTCAAACTACTAAGGAAAACCCCCCTAAAACAGCAATGTCAGGGGGAAAATCTCAATATCTTCAATGTCAAGTTTTTATCAGATTAATTAATAGTTTTAGGCTCTGACACCAACATAAAACATCTGAGTTTTTCAACTATTAACCCAATCTAAAATCCAAAACTACCTCGAAATGACGCCACAAAATAATTAAAGTTGTATGCAAAAGAATTTAGATAAAACATACATTCAAAAACACATAGAAGCCCTTATAAGTATTTACCCCCTTCAAGGTGGTTATGTTATTAGGCTAGTTTATGTGTGTGTTTGTTGGTTGGTTTGTCTGTTTGTCCATCTGTGTACAGGATAACTTGCAAAGTCATGAACGGATTTTAGTAGAACTTTTTACCAAGGGTGCACCTCAGTCCAAGAAACAATCCATTAAATTTTGGTGAGGATCCACATCATAATCTTGATGAGGGGATTTTTTAGTATTATTTTGTGGAACAAGCAGTTCCCCCCTAAACCAGAGAGTGGCAGCAGTGATTATTGACTGCCTCAGCACTGGACTCAAAAAAGTCCAGAAGTATTATACTGAAGACAAAAACACAGGAGAGGTGAGCCATGCCTCACTCTTGATCTGCTAATCAAAGGAGAAAACAGAGTGCAGAGTGAAAGAAGAAGGTGAGAACAGAACAAACAGCAGAGGCTGCAGACACATGCTATGCCTCATTTATAAATGTATGAAACTATTTTAAGAAAATTCTTACCAAAGGTGCACGTCATGCCAAGGAACAATTCATTAACATTTGGTAATGATCCAGATCATGTGCAAGTTTTAGCTCTAGGTGTAAGTCACAAGATGGGGCAAAATTTGTCACTTGGTGGAGGTCTGCGCTCTAGGGGTGCTTTTCTGGTTTATTATGCAATGTTAATTTCCTAATTAAAAATGCATTAAAGCCAAAAACTTCAACCAAACTTATATCTATATAGGTGCTTCACAACCGAGATTCAACAACAAAGCTAAAAACAGTGTAGGTATTACAGACGTTTAAAAATAAATAAATGTGATTCAAAAAACACAATAGAATTAGTTAACAACAATTGGCAAAAATAGAAATTAAAAGAAACAAAATATAGACCAACCATATCAAGGACCTAATATACCAAAGGGCAGATATACGGAAAAAATGAAATACCTAAAAGAAAAGTTTGTAGTAATTTATTAGAACTCCTATACCCCCCGTACACAACGTTCCTACAAAAGCGGAAACAAGGATGACTATCTGTTTGGGATGACTGGCTTTAATTCATTATAGATCTCTGCAAACAGTATTTTGTATTTTGCATCCTGAGATCTTGCTTTTCTTCTTAAGTGTTTATGAAAATTTGATAGCATTATGAAGCAGTACTTAATGCTGCATCCAGCCAAGAAGGGCCTCGGCTCAAATTCCAATCAGGGCTGTTAAATTATGAGGAGTTTGGAGGCTCTCCCTCTGCTTGTGCCTATTTTTGTCACAAGTCAAAAACATGATCTGTATCAGCTTTCACAATCACCAGGTCCTCTTTGGCCCTGAACAGGACTATGTTCATACAGAAAATGGATGGATCGATGCTCTGCGATATGATTTTGTTGCTTTGTCTTGTTCCCATTTTTGTGATTCTGTTTACCTTCCTGTGTTTTACGCCTTGTATTATGGTGTCTTGTCTTACATTCTAATGTAATGGGTTTTTCAAGGATTTTAAAACACTTCAACAACAATCAGATGCTATTTGGATGTACAGTCAGTTAAGTAAGTTCCTTTAATAAACCATCATATCTTGAAAATGAGCATAAATGCAATGTCACATTTTGCATTTTCTAAAATATCTATGGCGCATCATGCCTTATATTCCTGTTGTCCTAATTATCTTTGTAGGCCTACATATACATACATACTTTAGGGTTGTGCAGAAACAAAAATATTACAAAAAAAAAAACAAACTGGGTCTGACTAGGCTGCAGGTTGAGGCAGCAGATTGCTCAGGCTCAAGTGCTTTTAGCTGAGTCTCACTAGGAAACAAGAACCAGAAATCCTCCTTCTTTTCTAATAAACAATGTAACATTACTCAACTATATGTATATCTGAGTGACACCAACATAAGTATGAGAAAGGAAAATAACATAAGTTCAATTCTGGCTTTCTTTTTCTTCTTGGAACTAAATTGTTTTCACAGGCATGAACACACTTATAAATTATATCTTTATTTATGGTCATCAAATCACATGCTGGAAGAATCAAGAGGAGAAACCAATGCCCATTTCTCAGAAAAGACAACCAGAGATACACAATTGATACAATTTTCCAAATGTGTAGGTTTCTCACCTTCAAGCTCCTCCTTCTCATAATGAACATTCATCACCAAGCTGGTCCCTCCCTGGTCGACCACCACATCCTCATCAGGTCTCTAGCAGAGACACCCCCACACACACAGGGAGAAGACAAATCAGTTAATATCACAGTTCATTTGTGTTCCTTCTTGGAGCAGATCACACCATGCTTTTCAACAGGAAGTCCTCAGTATAAATTAAACACTATTTGTATTTTTAAAACAGTAACCGTAACTACAGTAATTCTTGCAGCATTAGTTCCTGAAACAAACCCTGAAATTTTAACGCTAAACTGTATCCATGTCCCTTTAAATGGGCCTACTTGAAATAATTTCCGTATTTAGTTGTGGAATATTTTAAGATTAGTCAGATTACATGTGGTGACTGTGTCTGCACATAGGTCTGAACTTTGACCAGATCTTTCTATGTCTTATCACATAAAATCTTAATAACACTGAACTTTATGTCCGTAATATGTCTGAACGTAAAAAGGTTTACGGGTATGAATATTTGAATGCCTGGAGGTTTTCTCACTTGATTTCATGCAAGTATTTCAAATAGAAAAAAACTTTCTAGATAATCCAGGCTCTGTGTTTCTTGTATAGACCTACAGTACTAAAAGTCTGTCTGCAATTAACACCAATAGCACACAAAAAGATGTCTTTGGGAGCCATTAGGATGAGTTATTTGCAGAATGGACAGGACTTTGCAATCCAGGGTCATATAAATCAAATTACTAGGAGCGCCGCATCCATCGGCTGGACTGCTATTGGCAAATTGCTACAGGATGTCACTGCACATGGTTTAACTATCACAGTTACAAATGTCTCAGCCAGCTCTTGGTTAGTGGTGTCTGATGCTTTGTGTAATTTCACAGGTCTCATGACCAAAGGGTTGTGTGTTATAGAAACGTAGGAACGTAAGAACTAAGTTCCTATGAAGTAACTGTGTAACTGCACTCACTATGTTTTGTTATTTCTCCACATAAGTGCATCCAAGGAGTAAATGTAAATGTTTCCAGTTCAAATTGACTGCATGCATAATGTTACAACTGTAGGAAACAGCTAGAGCCATTACTGGTAGTTACCAAAAAGGAGTCCTGAATGTCAAATAGTTAATAAAGCAGCATCCAGTGGCCTTTGACTATTCTTTGACTACAGCTAAATCATTTATAAGAAAAAACTGCAAGTTGGTCAGCTTCAGTAAGCAAACCGAGGCCTGGAGGTCAGAACTTCACAGCTGGTCTGAGGTTTATCTTCTTTGCATTTCTGCATAGAATGTCCTGGCATCTTGTCTTTTTACATGTTTATGATCAAACTAAAACTTTGCTCCAATATCCCTTCAGTAAGCAATCTCTTCTGACCATGTCTCATTTTTGCATGTCAACTAAATCCTTTCTCCTTGTAAACAAGCTTTACTTTACAAATCAAATGTAAAATTCATTCACCAACCTCTGAAGTAAACAAAATACAAGTGTCAGTCAGTTGCCTAGAAAATAATCATTCCACTGCTAAAGGTAAAAAAAAAACAAACAAACAAAAAAAAACACTTTAAAAAGCGTATGAAGTATGTTTGGTTTTTTATTTTGTTTTGCTCTGAATTTGAATACGGTCAAGTTCAGTTGATAAACTAACAATCTTCTTTCTTGGTTACTGCCAAATAATTATTTAACTGGAATCTTTTACACATCGTTAAAATGCAACAAAAGGAACATTTTTTGTAGCTTTGCTGTCAAAGTGTTTAAAGTATCATTTTCTATCAATTGAAAGGATCATTTGTCTGGATTACTGTGGCTCAGTGGGAAGAGTAACCCTCTTGCATTCTGACAGTCATAAGCCTGAATTTATTCTTGTTCTCTAGAGGTTCCTTCAGCCATTACTCAGTGTTACTATTTAGTTAATTGAATGTTATTTTGCAACAGCACATTTGGTTTAAAACTTCAACTTTTCTGTAATCTTTCCTTAAGGCAGCTGTTAACTGACATGGGTGCATACTATGTAAGGTATGTTTACATGGACGGAAGGGGCAGCACTGCAAACTTTTTAGTTTATTTTAATTTCATCCTGCTTTCTAATGCAGGAACAGCAGCAGCATGAGTTACTGAATCTGGGAATGCTGTTGCTTAATTATGGAAAGCAATAACACTCTCAGAACCTGGCATGGGTCCATTCTGGGCTCTCTAAACACTAGGAGCCAACACATCTTAAAGTTTGTTGTTAGATTTATTTGTACAATACAGGCAGAGGTACAGGATTTCCCTCTGCAGTTGTTTTAGAGAAATGTGACACCTCTTTAAACACCAAAGTGCTTCAATTCTCAATCTTGCATGATGTGTTTAAATGCATGTCTTAATAAGGTTATTTGATTTTGTAGCTATATGAATAGTTAAGGGATTTTGTTAGAACAGTCGCCTGGTTTTACTCCTTGATTTTAAATCCCTGTCTCAGGTTTTTCTGCATCACAAGAGAACTTGGCTCTGGGAGAGCCACCAAAGAGCAAAAAATGAATGTGACTAGAAATGACTTTGTGATTAGCTATGTTTTTTAGTTTGAATATTATGATGATTTGTGGGCTTGAACTATTCCTCTTTATATAAAGACGTTCCTCTTGTTTCTGATGTGGGGTCGGCCTTCATGTCAGTTTTCCATCAGGTCTTTGTTATCCTTAGTGGATTGACTTTATTTACTTTGAGCCCCTTTGTACATTTTTACAGTAGGGCCTTTTCCATGGAATTCTTAATTATAAATACAGAATATCAATTCATATCTTTGTCTTACTGTACTAATCCTCAGGCCCCCAATGATGTTGAGTTGTCACTGGCAAAGAAAGTTGTCTGTCTTTTTAGAAATATATGATATGCCACAAAACATGACAGGATTCTAAATGTTTTATGCACACAGTAGATGATGTTATGGGTTCTTCAAAGGCAACAGAAGGTGACAGAATTTTGAGGGTGAAGACTTCATTAAAAGGTTTGATCAGAAGTGCTGGAGTATGGCTCTACAGGATATGTTTTTGAACATTCCCGCTAAAACAAGCAAATAATATTTGTTAAATGTAAAAAAAAAAAAAAAGATTAAAGGTCCCATGAGATCCACCTAATTTGTAGGCACTTTCCATTTGGAGCTGCTTTCCTGCTTTCTTTCTCACATCCAAAGCACCATATAAGAGCATGGGGATTTCATTTTCTTTCCATGACTGAGCACATCATTATCCCAAGAGACTTCTTCCTTTTAAAGAATAAAGTTACCTAATTAGAAAGGCATACTTTGGCCAAAAACTGAATCTGATTTGTGGTTTTATGCAGAAGATGAAAGTGTCACAGCAGCAGAAGAATTACAGGTCTGCAAAGTGTAATGCATTTGAACAAATTCTACTTCCACGTGGTGTGCATGCATCAATACACAGGCAGTACAGCAATAAATCCTCTGGGAAAATAGTACCACACAAGCACTTCATAATAAACTACTTTTTTGTATGATGAATAAAGTCTTAGGGGTTATATAAAATGTCAGATATTTGTTATGATCTCAGTCTAGAATAATGTTTTGAGCTTAGGTTTTGTGTCTTAAGTTTTTTTTCAACCTAGTTCTTTCTCTGTGTTATTTTATTCTGGGGTATTTCAGATAAAGCTAACAAAGCAGGATGAGAAATTCTTTGAGGTGAGACACTGGTATAACTGCCACTGAGACCCTCTATGTCCCTTTGGGATTAATAAAGTCTTTTTGAATTAAATTGATGTCATAGTGGAGGAATGTTGGTACCCTGAAACTGGCAAAGTTATTTCAATAGGGTCCAGTAGAGGATTTTCAAACAAGGACGGCTGGTTTGAGGTCATGCAACAAATGTCTGATATTATCCTTTAGTATTTCCCACAATGCATCATTTCATAGTTCCATCATTTATGGCAAGTTGTCAAACACTTGAAGCAACAAAGCAGACTAGACCATTACATTACCACTATATTTGGCCGTTTGCATAAACTTGTGTTTGTGAAAAGTGCTCCAAGTTTTATATCAGTTGAATCAGGATGTAAAACATCCAGAATGATTTTCCAAGCATGTACAGTATGTTATATCTTTATTTATGGGCTTTTCCTTCTGGTGTTCTTCAGCACCTGACCTTGAAATATTACCGTTGTCAAAATAAAATTGTCTCTTTTCAATATCTAAGAGTTAGTGGATGATCATGAGGATCCTCAAGAGAAATTAGTTAAGAGCTTATTAATGGTAACTCATAGCTTCAATTTCACTATCAAGCATCTAACATCCTGAGTGGGATCCTACACATGTTGCTATGAATCTTCTCTTTAAATGTTACATATGGGAAAAAAAACAAAACAAAGAAACAACAAAAACTTTAAATCTAGATAAAGTAAATGTTTTGCATTTTTGACTTTGTAGTTTTACCAACTAGTCAAATCTCTCTCTACTCTGAAGTTGCAGTCCAGATCCTCTTTCAAAAACATGATACACTGTCTACAGCTGTGCTGGTAAATATGGGCTTCTGTGTAGTGTATTTCAAATCAAGCTGGAGGCATTAGGAACAGAGCCTTACCAAATTATACAGGCACTCCAAAAGAGGGAGCAGATAAAAACACAACTATAAAAGCTTTATGTCCCATAGTGGGTAGCAGACAGTTCAATGAGATCAATTTGGATTGATCTGGTCTGAATATAGAGAAGAAAGAAATGGAGGACAGAGAAGGTTTCGTTTTGCTGTAAAGTTAATTTAGTTTAACTACAGAGTAAGAGTTTCAAAAAGGTGGGGGCATAACATACTGTAAGCCTATTAAAATACACAGCTTAAATTCATGCTCAACTTTTGTGCTGATATGTTATGAAAAGAGAGACCTTTCATCATTTGACAGTATGTAAAGTGTGGAATTTTGAAAAGAAATGTATAAATGTCCTGTTGGATGTTGTGCTTACCCTCACTTATTAGTTATGTTATACTGGTCACAGCTCAGTAATAGCAGCACCTTTATAATGGCACGGTCGTGCAGTTAAGTGTTTTTTTAACAGGTTAATGGTTCCCTGTCATTCACATCTCACCTCCCTAGTGTCACATTAAGTGCTTAAGCTAATTAAAAGCCCACTTTGCACTTCTAAGTTTTTGTTTGTGTACTGCTGAGCACATCTGTGACCCTCGAAGCTTGCATACAAGCAGGGAAACAAAACTCTGTGTTGCCCCCAGATTCCATAACCTGGCAACCATTTATTTATTAATTTATTTTTCTTTTCCCTCTTGTCCTCCAGCTAGGTATCAGGAGCAGCTTTCGGATAAGGTTTATGAGTCATACAGATTAGCGCCTCTAAACCGCAGAACTGCCCCAGTGCTAGACCCAAAATGGCTGCATGTCCTTGAGGTTCTGCCCTTTATGGAAATAACCAGCTGAGGCACATGTAGACAGGAGCCGTCTGGTTATGACATGCTACACAGAGGAATTAAAGATAACCTTTGATGTGCCACATTAAAAACTCAATCTTTCATTGTTTTTATTGGCATTTTTTTTTCTTCAGAAGCCTAACACAAAGGAGTGCATAATATTAAAGTGGAAAAAATATTCTTTAATTTTCTTGGTTCTCTTAAGTGTGAAGTGCATTTGGAATTAGGGCCCCTTCCTAATTCCAAACCCTTCATTCCTTCTAAGGACAAATGCAGCTGTTCCACAAAGGCCACAGAGGTTTTTTAAAAACATTATAGAATAAACAGCGACATGTAGATAAAAGAAGACAGCTGAATTTTCAGTGATCTGTTGGGAGCTTTAAAGAAGGTTTGGGTCATGAAAAAATGTACTAAGCTTTGAACATATAACAGATAGCTGTTTATCATCTGATAATGTATTGATTGAAAACCTAGAAAAATGTGGAAGAACACCTAAATTACCAGGA
>JAUZNJ010028917.1:28127-41184 GCA_034780135.1 Jordanella pulchra | reverse complement strand
AGCCCTCGGCAGATTTTAGTTTAATTCACCCTTTAAAATCACCAACATTCTTCCGCCTGGAAGAAATAGAATATGCGGTCAGAGCTTAAGATTAGGGTGATGGCATTAGGGCCCTTCAACTTAAATTACATGGAAACCATTAATAAATACAAATACCAGGAAGAAAATACAAAAGCTTGCAAGCAAAGACAGAGCTTGATTGCTTTAGAGGCTATTGAGACTTTTGTTTGGCTACTGAGATTTTTTTTTTAATAAAAAAAGCTATTCTTTATTATCCTTGATGTTTTATGTCTCATCTGACAAGATCACGTGTCTAGTTTCCTGCAGTGGCCATGTTTTGTTTTTTTGCTTTTGTAGTTATTTTAGGTCTGAGACAGCTGACACTTTGATCCCTGATCAAACCAAAATTTTCAAAAGGACTAAAGATAATTGTTTAAATAACCAGTTGTCAAAGTTGATATAACTTGATGAAAGCCTTTTGGGGAGGAAAGTTGAATCTCTTTTATAAAACGTTGGGAACAAAATAACAAAAGCAGAAAACGGTTCAACATGGTGAAGAGGGTATCCCAATAATTTTTATTTAAGCAGTTTATCAAGGATTGCTTGGGATCCATAGTGTGCATACACTCAAATCCTGAAACTGTCTAACTCAAAAGATATTTCAGACTTTTAAAACATGTGAATGCAAAAATGAAATTAGAGATTTTGCAATAAATCACACCTGAGCGCTCCACCTTATTCTGGCACACTACACCCACATTCAACAATCAACAGTCTACACAAAGTTCCTTATCAATGTGTCTATTTTAATGAGCCAGATGATCAGTGTTACTTAGTGGTTACCAATGGCAACCAGAGGGGAAAGAAAAAAAAAAGTTGCTAAGGTGAGGCAAAAATAAAGATGTTTGAGAGTGAGGTGGAAAGTCAGATAAATATGTTTTGTATCCACAGTGGAGGCAAAACAAAAGAAAACATACATCATAACAATGCTATGGAGGTCAGCGGGCAGTATTTCACTTTGTGGCGTATATAATTCAGCTTTATGGATAAATTCAGACTTATTTTGTTCTTAAAAGTTGCTTCAGTTAGAGGGTTGATACATTTTTGGTTTTCTTTAACACCTGTGAGGCAATTTGTGTTGGTTGCCAGAAACCACAATCTTTTATGAATTTTTTATGAATGTATTACCATCAATGAATGAATAACAAAAAATAAAATCTGGATAAACTGCCCACCAAGGTATCTCTAATAAGGGCAAAAAATATCACCTTACTCTATTTAGATGTTTCCTAATCTTTCTGTTCATATGCAAATTAACTTGTTCAGAATTCTGTCAAAAGGGAACCACATAATAGATACTCCTAAAAGTAGTTATATTTAAAACATATTACCTACTCTCCACAGGCATGTTGAACATTTTACACATGCAGATTCACTGCCACGACTGACTGCAGCTGTGTTAAAATGTGACTGTGTTCATGACTATGTGTAACTGAGTTATTTAATGATCTATTCACCTAACCAGTTTTTAATGCTTTAAGATAACAGCAATTAGCTTGAAAATGATTTGCCATCATCACTAGCCACAACCAGGGAGAAAACAGTGCAGTCTCAAGAGGGGGGATTTCCTGAAAAATGCAGTAACAGTTGGAAGAAGTAAACTGATCTTGGGCAGTTTACGTTTTCCAACTATTACTGCACTTAAATACACAAAAGACAAGTAAACACAAAACAGTTTCACATGCAAATAGGAGAGAGCACGGGGACGTGGGAAGCAAGCCAAGAGCGCACATCTCAATTGGGACATAACAAAGGAGCCTGCACTCATGCATATGACATATTGGGGGTCTTGTGGTACTGAATCTGAATGCCTAAAATGCACGTATATTAATATAACTGCTTGTATGACTGTTTATTTTGCTTGTTCCCCTTTGGCAGAATTCTGGATTTATAATCTTGGATCTTTAATAAACTACAGCCTGAAGCCAGGTCTATTTTTTTAACCGTATACAATAAAATTAATGGCAGGAAACCAAGTGTGGAATAGCAGTACAGGCATATTTCATCTCATGACAATACCAGATACGTTTTCATCCAAGATAAGACACTTCTGGCACAGTCTCTAGTGAAGGAGTGGGATTTGCTTCAGAATCCTGTCATAGCTGTAGATATCTCTGTTGCTAGTAAGCCTTTTTTTTTCCACCACTCCTTTCAGTCCACCTAATCTTCTGTGAATATCCTTCCCCAAGGCACTTTAAAACATCCACTATCTTCAGCATTGATATTTTGACTTCACCCAATGGTGGAGAATGTAAAAGACAGTTTACAGCATTAGGTCAGCAGCCTTAGCAAGGTTTTGTAGGCGAATATACAACATTTCTGTAGTCAAAGAAATGTACAGAACTTTGGGTTAATAGTCTAATTTGGCATAGTTTATAGCACCGCTG
The DNA here is from genome assembly GCA_034780135.1 of Jordanella pulchra. Lineage (NCBI taxonomy): Eukaryota > Metazoa > Chordata > Actinopteri > Cyprinodontiformes > Cyprinodontidae > Jordanella > Jordanella pulchra. Next base: position 38,737 of record JAUZNJ010028917.1, on the reverse strand, counting down.
CCTTGTGTCAAGAAAGTCCTGTTTTCAATTTCTGATATTTCTGAACAGGGATTGCATGTTCTCCCCATGCATGTGTAAGTTCTCTCTGGGTACTCCAGCTTCCTCCCAGAGTCAAAAAACATGACTGTTAGGTTAACTGGCGTCTCTAAATTCTTCTTAAGTGTGTGTGTTTGGGTGTGTTTGTGTGTGTGTGTGATTGGTTGTGTAATCTGTGTTGCTCTGTGACAGACTGGAGACCTGTCAAAGGTGCACCCTGCCTTTCACCCAGACTGCCGGGGACCAACCCCACAGTGGACGTATGAATTTTTTTTTTTTTTTTTGATGGATGGATGAATGAATATTCTAACTTTACTCATATTTTAGTCTAAAAGGGGCATAGGGTCAACTAGGGTTTCAACATATAACCAAAATATTTAATTACAATACTACTGCTGAATACTGGGAAATGATATCAGTTACTATTGAAACAGGTTTTCTTTTATTGGTTGTGAAAGTAGTAGCCACAAGGAGACCTTAGAAAATTGTGAAAAAGAAAAAAATATGTAAAACAAATCTTGGATTTATTTATTTATTTTCTTACTATTAAATGTCATATTTTTTTATCATTATTATAAGCTATAATTTCTAGAAATATATAATTTTACCATAAAAGCATAAGGATTTAAAACTGAAATTTAAATCTCTTCCTGTCTAGTTATGTATGAAAGGTAAGGGACTAAAATCCCCTTTTCCTTTTGCAGTAATACTTTGGTAAGGCTGGATTTTTTTTAACTTTAAAGGTGCACAAAACAAAACTGAGCAAGACTACATGTAGACAAAGACATGTGCATGGCAATGAAAGGCTTTAAACTCAACCCTCCCACCACACACATTTGAGAGTCGTCAAACAAAAAGTTTGTTAGTCTCTGGAAATCTAATATGAAGTTTAAAATATGTAATTTAACGTTCTTATGCTAAACTAATAAAAGTAGTAAAATCATTCTAGAAGATTTTCTTTACATATTTTGTAGCCATTAAATCCCCTAACCCTTTATCATACTTCCTGACCGTCCTCAGTAAGCTTTAGCATGTCAGCTACTAAATAAATTCTTTTTAAAAAATTCCTCAAGAAAAGAACAAAATCCTTCAGAGAACATTCCTATCAGAAACAGACTTAGTGTGACAGAGTGCCCAGTCTAAACAATTTACAGTTCTTATTATTTTGTATTTGTTGACCTAAAAACAAATCAAGTATAGTCATGACTGAACTCACGTTTCCGTGTGCTGCTCCCTCTCTGCTTCTCTCTCATTTTGGACCTCCTGGCGTCTCAGTCTCTCCCGCTGTTTGTTCCTCATTCCCAGACACAGAGACAGCAGCAGCATAGCCACCCCGGAGCCAGCCAGCACAAAGGCCACAGAGGACGCTTTATTTCTTTTGCCCTCAATGTCATTCCCTCCTAAACTACCACCGCTGCTGCTGCTGCTGCTATTAAAAGTTATGTTAGCAGGCACTATGCTCCAGACAATCATCACTACTCCGAGGGCGATGAGGCCAACTCCCAATGCACACAGAGCATACTGGGAGCCGGAATTTCCATTATTTTCTCTGCTACTCATCTGGTTGTTGTTATTGTTGTTGTTGCTGCTGCTGCTTGTCTCTACTACTCCTGGGGGGCATGGTGGTCCCTCTGCAGTAGAACGCATCTTTTTCAAATTTCCAAACTTCAGTAAGATCAGCTGCAACGAGGTCAAAAACTGTGGAGAGAAGGTCATATTACCACAAAAATAACCGAGAAAAATGATACAGAAATAATTAACATAAAATAAAAATATAAAACTTTAAATTCTGTTTACTTTATAAAGTAATATATGATCTATCTGCCTTACAGTTAGGAGAACAATGCTTCCTTGTTGCGTCTCTAGCCACACTTGAAGTTTACAGTCACAGCTCAAATGCCTCTGCTGTTTTAGAGGGTTTTAAAGCCCAAGCCCACATTTTCAGAGAAACGAAGGGACATAAAATTCACTGTAGCAAAATAAACCCACCCCTTTCCCCGAGTCATAGGTGTGTTCGAGAAATTACAGCAGCCTCACCTTTTAAAGTCACCTGTGCCACAGATAGAGCTACAAACGACAATAAAAAGTTAGCGGCAGCTGTAAATCTAGCGCCTCAAGAAATATTGCATAATCCTGTACTCCACAGGTTTACTGACCTCTTATCAGTCTCTTAATCAAATCTGTGAACTGTTATTGTGTTTATTCTAAGTTTATGAAGCTGCATTACTAGAAGTACTTATAAGCAGTTTTACCAAGTAAAAGGGTTCTCTGAAATGCATTAAGTATGTCAGATGTGTGTACCTGGCTACATACTATGAAAAATGTCAATGATCGCAAGGCTACACCCATTTCTAATGTAAAAATATAACTATGATGCATGTGGAAGGCTAGCAGGTGTATTTGGACTTGGGAGGGTTAGACCATATGAAAGTTTTCATCTATTAAATAATTGAGTTGGTTGAATTACCTATAAAGAATATTCTGTTCATTGCTGTTCTATGCTCTAGCACAGTCTTTAATTTTAAGTCCATAAATGGGCCTTTTTCCAGCAAGAGTTCACTTTAGGCGAGACAACTTTAATAATATAGGCCCTTTCAGCCAAAGATAAATCAAAGTGGTTACCTAACCTTTCAAATTAAAATATGATGTTATGAATATTTTTTATCATTCACAAAGATTATTGACAAACCCTTAAAAACCTAGGTTGTATAATATAATAGATGTGTATATTTTTCCATTAATTATAGTTTTTCCTCCCTATAGTTCACTGCATAAATTTTAATGTTTATTAAAATTGAATATTATATATATAATATGCATAATATAATATACATATATTATATATTATTATATCTCTATATGGAGGGCAGCCTATAGAGATATAATAACCTGTGTAGATTATAAAATTACAGTTACTCTTCTTAAGGGGCAGGTTTGATAAACTGGTACATGTGTCTGTAGGTGTGGCATTAAAGAGTGAGGAGGCCACTTAGAGCATAGGGCTGGACACCAAATGGTGACTCACACTATCAGACACCAACTTGCTGTGACGCATGGTTCACTGACATCACTGGGCTATAAGAACCCGCAGAAGTTCACTTCCAGACAATAACCCCAGCTTTGTAATTCTGCATTATTCTCTGCTTTAGATTAAATGTGTTAAAGTTTACGTCTTTTAACGCTTTACTTAAAAGCAAAAGAACTGGGAATAAGGCCAGAGGCCTATGCACATTCAGGAGACAATAATCATTATTACATTATTAAATCTTACGTAGACAAAAAATATGTTTAAGGCCTAAAATTTCTCCTAGGAGCTTTGCATTGCATTTAGTGTCTTGTGTTCATAGGGACTGTTAGAAAGATATGATTATGACTTCTACTTTTAAAAAAATAATTACACATTCTTGTAAAAGTATTCCAAAAGCCAACAACTTTAATGTGTTTTATAGACCTTTTATGTTGGACAACTACTAAACCTTTTCGTCCAACATAAAAGATTTGTTGGACAAACCTTTTATGTTGGACAAACACTTTTATGTTGGACAAACACTTTTATGTTGGACAAACACTTTTATGTTGGACAAACACAACCTTTTATGTTGGACAAAAAATCCCCCCTGTTGTCATCCACTTTGTGTGGATGACAACACTGCAGCATCACAGCTGCATAGTGCTGCCATCAACCGATTAAACTGTAGAACATTGTGGTAATAGTAAAGTACTGTAATACAGCACCTCCCTTCATAGATTACATTTTGCATAAGCATCCGATTTATTTTGAAATATTACTTTACTTGCTCAATTTATTAGTTTAGAGGGATGGCTGGCTTTACAGAAGTACCATATTCTTTCAATTTTGGAAGATGGATTTGAAGTATTATATGTCCTTTTTGAATGACCACCACTTTCACCTGCTTCACAAAATTGTCCCTAACTTGCATGACTGTGCTTAAGTTAATATTCCCCAGCAAGTCGATTGCACTGGATTTTATTTAGGTATATTACATCCAAAAGGTTGGAACACATATTCCTGTCACCCTTCTTTAATTTTAGCTATTAAACTAAATTTAAAACCTTACCATCTTTCCTTTCAGCTTCCAATTTAAGAGCTACTTTATGTTGGTTTAAAACCTAAATCTGAATCAAATATACTAACGTCTGTGGTAAAAACATGATTAAAGGTGAAGAAGTTCACTTTGGATAAATATTTTTGCCACACACCACATATTTCTGTTCAATCATCCATTTCTACTTTGAACAGTACATAAATTCACACTTTGGACCAAATAATTAATCTAGTTGCATTTTTTAGAATTAAATCATAGTACTGTGATCTATGTTTTAATAAATCAATTAAGTTGAGCTTTTTGTCTACCATAGGGTACAAACAGGCCTAGGTCTGCTGGGACTGAGAAGGAAGGTTATTGTAGTTTAAAACTAGGGATAGTTCCAGACAGAAGAATGCAAGGCATGACCCAAGATACAGCTCATAACCTACAACTGAGCTAATACAGTGTTGTAAGAACAGTCTCTATGAGATAAGAGCTCATGTAGAAGACAGGTGCTGTGTGCTTTGTACAATGACAGGGAAACCTCTTCCAGCAGAGGGCGCTGTGGCTGTATGGGAAAATTTTTCTGTTTAGTAAAGGAGAGCTACAAGAATTTATTTTTTTGTAGTCAGAGATTGTTATAAGTTTTACCAGAGACTGTGACCGGATAATATTCTGCTTCCTGGTTTTGTAAGAGGGCATTCTGAAGGAATAAACGGACCCAAGTTCCTGACAAATCAGCCTGCCTCTACAGTATGTTCCTTTCTACGGCTCATCGCCGCTGCTCACAAGTTAGGGAGTTAACCCCAGGAGGTGGACTACTTTTCGACCCAGGAGGACGCGTCTCCCCTGGGCTTCCCGACCACGGTCAGGTGGAAAATACAGGAAAGGTTAACAACAGTCTCCATCATGAAAAAAAAAACAAACAAAAAACAACCAGTCTGATCTCAGTGGTGTTGTGTAATCCAGAGGTCCAAAGGCATTTATGCGAGGATGAAGCATTTTATGAAAAAGAACTGGGACGTTTACAGTTAAACTTTACCAAGACGGCACAGTGGGCTATTAACAGGCTTTCCACCTCTTTTCCACATCGATATGTTACATGTATACCATCATGTGTTAACAAAGTAAAAAAACGGAAGATGTTAAACAGGGAGAGGCTTAATGTCCACTACATGCTTTAAACGTTTTTTTCTAAGTGTGGAAGTTTGCATTAAATGCTTACCTACCAAACTAATAGTTGACTTTTCATTTAAAGCGGGTTTGTAATTAAGAGCTGAATAAGACAGTGCGGTGATCAAATGTTTAAAATGTATGTTATGTATCAAAAACGATCAAAAGCCATTGCCTTTGTTTTTTGTTTTCCTTTTTTTTTTAATACAAACCGATAACGCCTGAAGCTACTTCTTCGGTGTGCGGATATACTGTGGACATACTCACCTCCGCATATTTTGCCAGTCTTCCTCTTCTTTCTTTCTTTCTTTCACAAAGCAACAAATCGGTAAGCTGTAGACTTTTAATGACGGGTTTTTGATTGTAAATAGAGCGTTTTCTTTGAGGATCCAGAGGAACTTTTCTGTAGAGGGATGGGCCCAGGCAGATAGAAGCAGGAAGGAGGGGGCTTCAGCTGCGGCTCACTTCCAGATTCATTAACTCTTTCACTCCTGGCTTGTAATCGCAGGCAGAATAAAGCTCATGTTGTGTTATCCTGATTTCTAGTGGCATTTCTCCAGTTTCAACATGCAATGCTACAATAGATGTTGTTTCAAATGCTCCTGTAATTAATATTAAAGCTTGTGTCTGTGTACACTCTAACATTTTAAGTGATGTAATAGCTGCTGAACCATAAACCACACTATCATAGTCTATTGCTGATCTTTTTAATCCTGTGTATTTAGTCTTTAAAGCAGTTCTGTCTGCTCCCCACTCATGACCAACTAAACATCTCATAACATTCAAATTTTTTTTTTGCACTTATCAATAATTTTCTGAATATGAAATGCCCATGTAATTCTATCATCAAACCATAAACCAAGGAATTTAAAGTTTTTAACCATTTCTATCTCTTGATTATATAATTTAATCTTCACCATACTATCAATTGTTTTCTGAGTAAAAACACAGTTTTCGATTTTTACACTGAAAGTTTGAATCCCCATTTATATGACCAATCTTCTACCTTATAAATAGCTTTTTATAATTTCTTCACAATATAATCAGTATTTTGACCTCTCACCCAAGTTGCCCCATTATCCGCAAAAAAGAACACCCAAACCCATTTTCTATATCTTTGAAGACATAATCAATCATTATAGAATAAAGTAATGGACTTATTATGCTTCCTTGAGGTGTTTCATTTTCAATTAAATATTTTGAAGAATAACTCTTTCCTATTCTAACCTGTATTTTACTTTCACTTAAAAAATCTAAACCATCTAAATATTCTACCTTTAATATCCATTTGCACCAGTTTGATCATCAATCTTTTCTCCACATCATATCGTACACTTTCTCAATATCAAAGAATACAGCCACTACAGTTTCTCTATTTATTTGTGCTTTTCTAATTTCATGTTCTAGGCACATAGATGGATCCATGGTATTCCTTCCTTTTCTGAAGCCACTTTGCCATCTAGATATATATTGATTCCTCTCCAAATAATATATCAACCTGTCATTGATCATGTTCTCCATTATTTTGCAAATATTCAATGTTAAAGCAATAGGTCTATAATTTCCCGGTTTGTGCTAACTTTTCCTGGTTTACGTATTGGTATGATCACAGCTTCTTTCCAATCCTTCCAATCCTTTGGCAGTTTTCCCTCCTCCCAAACTCTATTATATAATTCCAACAAAATCTCCTTTTACGATTCACTAAGCTGACTTATCATTATATGACATATTTGATCTTTTCCTCGAGCTGTTTTCTTTGTTTTCCTTAAAGCAAAATTTAGCTCTGCCTTTGTAAATGGTACATTGATTTATTTATTGTTCTCATCATCTTGACTTAATATCTCTACATTCGCTGTTGTTGTCTCCTCTCTTCTTCTTTTCCCTTCTTCACGAAAAAGAGAAAAATAAACCAATAAAAAGTGAAAAAGCTGTTGACAAATTGCTAAAAGTAGCGTGAAAGGTCAGGTCCACAAGTGTTATTAGATTAAAGACAGCAGGTAATCGGTACTTGTCCAAGTAATTCAATTTACATGCAATCTAAAGAGACTTTTGTCAGAGCCCTACAGAGAATAGTGTGGTGTAGCTATGGCCCAGACACTAGCATAAGGGATTAGAATTCAGTGAGTAGTTCCTCAACATTTAAACTGAACTAAATGTTGAATTATTTGAATGCAGATCTGAAATTTATACCTGGAATAAGGACAAAATCATTTTTCTAAATGTTTACTTAAAAACCCCACCTATGAGTGCTATGTAACGTGTATGTCACAAATATAATGAGAATTCAGCTTGCAAGCAAGTTTATATATTTTCTACTTTTTCATATTTTTGTACGATATAGCACATTGTATTTCAAAATCAGTATGTGCAATATCCCAAAATATAAAGAGCCAATTGCATGAAATATTTGATAGACTGTATTGTTTTCAGGTGTCATGCATTATAATAGACTTTAATTGATTTTTGTTACCACTCCGTACTTAGTGAAAAAGAATGCTGATGTCCAACGGAGTTGTGGGAACATCATGATGAAAAAGAGAGGAAGTTTTCTTTTAAGTGTTAAATGAAGGATGTTAGATCCCCATCTGAGAAAAGAGAGTGCGCATCTCTTACTCTTGGAGATGTGTTGCTCAGTGCAAATGAAATTTATTATTAGTTGGTCAAAATATTGTGACGTCCATCGTAAAGAATTGGAGATGTCAATGCAAAGAGAAAGCAAAAAGTCATCACACAAATGGTGCTTCTTTAAACTGTCAAGCCTTGTCACCAAAGAGTCTAAAAAGGTAAACTAAGTGCCAACAAAACCAGCCTTAGTGCACTAACAATTATTTCAATTGTCAGCAATTTTTTGTATCTATTTAACAGTTTGGAAGTTTACAAGGAAAATACCAGGAAGTTTTAAATTACGCTTTCTTCTCGCATTTTTACAACAACCATGAGCAAGGGTAAATGTCAGCAACACATTCTAATTTAAGACCAACGTAGTGCTTCTGCATCCCGTAAACCAGGTTTTATCATTGTGAGACCTTACTTCCTTTTTGTAAATTCACCACATGTACTTACTGTCACGCCTCAATTGTGCAATGGACAGCGTGGTCATATGACATTTGTCTTTCATCACATGTTTTTGCTATGCTGTTGTATTTTAAAATTGACTTTTCAAACTTGCTACACTTTGGTTCATACCTCATCATTCGGTGTCATGAGCTGCATCAACCTGCCAGAATGAGGAACAGTCCTGGTCTGTTACAGTATGATGACAAAAAACATTTCCACCTCTTACCAAGCCATGCATTGTTCCCCTTCAATGAGGCTGCGTTTTTGCTACAGGCTCAAAGGAAGCTGTCTTCCTCTTAAGCATTTGTCCCGTTCCCCTTGTTACACTGCGTGCTCACATAGAGGAAGAGACAAAACACGTAGAGCCACTGTGAACGAGCCCTGATTACATCTGTGCGTCTAGTATGAGGCTGTGATCAAATTTGCTGTCAGCCTCAAAGGAAAACATTGCACTTGGATTTGTGATTTAAATGGCAGAAGCATCACATTTAGTGTCATATGTTAAATCAAAAAGATGGTCAATTCTTTATAAGGTTCTAAACTAATTGACATCAATTACTGTAATTGTTTGATATTGCTTTTATGGCTGCAACATCTGATAATGTTATGAGGTTTCTTCCCTGGCATTCCACTATTATCTAAGGGTACAACAGATCGACAGCTCAACAGATACCTTGTCTGGGATGAAGGCGGGGTGACATTGAGTAAGAGGAAGAAGTTGCACCACACCGAACTGCAACAAGGTGTAAAGCATGACTCATCCTGCAGAGTGATAACAGGAATATGAATGGAAAAGTTTGGACGTTCAGTCTTAGCTTATTATTGGAGTCTAAGTATGAGCACTGAACCGTATGCATATCCTTAATAGATCTATTTTCTATTGGCCACTTCCTATTTTATGTTTAATCTTTGTTTTGTGCTGCATAATCAAGGCTTCACATTTATACATTTCAATAGTTTGTGGGAATATTTATCCCCAAAGCTAATTGTTTTACATTTTCATGCTTATTTCTTTGCTACAGTTAACAAGATGTGTAATGTCTTAGTTGTGTTATTCAGACTTAAATGATTATTGAAAAACCTATCTCTAGCTGTTTTACTCTAGAAGGGGCGGAAATTTGTCTGTAGTTTATATATTAGGAAACCTCTGTTCTATTCCTCAGATTGGTCTGTTGGCTGTAGATTTAAATGCATTCGTTGTTTTTTTTTTATCTGTTTTTTTTGTCTGTCTATGCACATTATAGAATGAAAGATTAATCTGTCTTCATTGCTATTTGTAGTTGTAATTTCCAATTTTCTAGTTGACACTCAGATCTATTTTCTATTTCTGCTTGATACTTGAAGGGTAGTGGGGGCTGAATGGTTTCTCTTAAAATCATTGGACACAAACAGGGTTTACATCAGAGACACCTCTCGCAGAATGCAACACATGTACAAACCAGAAAAAAAGAAAAACATCGGCTACACTCACTACATGAATTCTGACACCTAAGGACTTTTTTTTGGTAAATTAACCTTGTGGTGCTTATGGCCAGCATCTTTTTGTGTAGCCAACAACAAAGTGGTGAGCTCACATGCAACACCTGCATTCTATAAAGCAACAGATATCTACGATAAAACTTAAAGAAGTAAAGGAAATGGTGGAGACTGGCACCACCTCTTGGCCAGTACAACAGCTGGTCAACACAAACCCCTGATGCAGGTTATTGAACAAACATTGCAAACTGAGTTTTCATTTTACCTTTATTCCATAAGGAAACACTTATTAGGACTAAAAATATCTATTACAAAAATCTAATGTCCAAGACAATAGCACAAAATTGTTTTACACATGAAATATTCTATACAGCTATATATGTATATATAACAATGAAAGTAAAAACAATTTAAAGTCATGTGTAACAAAATGTTTGACTTTGCAGATCCTTTAAAAAGCTTTTAAGAATGTTCAGAGAAACCAACTGTTGCACTCTTAAGACATTTTGAAGCTTAGATTAAGCAGACTCAGTTACACATTGAAAACCCCACTTCCCCAGAAAAATCTGGGCCATTTGAATCGTGAGAAAGTACATATGTTGGTGAAGAGAGTTTTTGTGGTTAATTTTTTTTTTAGGTATGCACTTAGATTCATTATGTTTTATACTTTATGCGTTAGGATGTCTCAGTGGTTTAGCCTTCTGCTAACTAGGACAGTAGAATGTAGCAGTGGTTAAGTTATAGTCATCTGGTGACCCCTCATATCATACAGTGAAGAGTTAGAACTATTGAAATATGTTTTTAAAACTAAGAACACCT